>CAJNOL010002923.1:0-29468 GCA_905250125.1 Rotaria sordida | reverse complement strand
TAGGAACAAATTTCTACTATGGAATCTGATCATAAACATACAATATCAATATCACAAAATGATTTAGAAATTTCTCGACAAGAAATTCAACAATTAAAAATTCATATTGAATTATTACAACAAACAAATATTGATAATAAGGAAAATTCAACATCAAATCCTGAATCATCACATATCGGTATAAATAATCATTGTAATAGAGATGATACCCTTGCATGCAGTACTGATGAACGTCAACAAGGAGAAGTAAACATTTTCTACCATTTTATCCCTTGTTAATTTCTATTAATAATTCACTTTTTATATCTTGAATATTTCATAACTTTAATCAAACATCACCATTCTAATGATATTTTTCTGTCAAATGAATTAGAAAACGAAAAAAAAAAGAAACTTTCCCATACTTCATATAATGATCGAACAGTATTTTATATCTAGGTCATTATCGATCATTGGTTTATGTTACATTGAAAATATAAAAAATTCTCTAGAGATGAATAGATCATCTCATTTTGTTTTTTGTGTGTTGTAATTATAATTCTATTTGAAACATTTGTCAATATAATTTTTAATTATTTCAGAAGCCTGAATCGACTAATATTGATCATCAATCGTCAAATATTACTATGAAAATATCTGATAATGTTCTACATGATATTAATAGTAGTAGTACTATTGAAAATAATACTACTACTAATACTCAATCGTCATTAAATGATAAATCACGTGATAATATATATGAATATATTCAATTAGAACGACAACATTCAGAAGATGAATTAAATAAAACAAAATTAATTTTATTTGATACAAAAGAACTTTTACAAGAATCTGAATTAAATAATATACGTTTAAATGAACAAATTAAATTACTTAAAGATGAAATACGACGTCTTGAACGTAATATGGATCGTGCTGAATCAATATCAAATTTAGAATATTTAAAAAATATTATTTTAAAATTTTTTATTTTAAAATCTACACATGAACGTTTACAATTAATACCTGTACTTGTTACAATGCTTAAATTAAGTCCAGATGAACAAGCACAACTTGTTCGTGTTGCAAATTTATCAACAATAATAACAATCGATGAAAATTCAACAAATAATGAATCATTGAATCGACATATGACTAATGATGTTAATTCATCTTCTTGGAGTTCTTATTTAAATATTTGGTGATATAAACAATTTACAGCGAAAATTTTAAATCTCTTTATATTTATTACGTTTTTTTTTTCTTTGTTTTTGTTTCTTGTATACGAATTTCATTTTAATTTTTTTTTTTTTTCGTATCGCTTTTTTGTCTATGCTATTTTTATTTGTATATACGCATAAAAGAAAAATGTGATATTAATGTTATTGCAAAATAAGCACGAAATATAAAAGAAATATATTTATCAATGTAAAAAAATGTCTATTTTTATTATAATCAGCTTAATTGTTTCTGAAGGTTTGCTTTCTTTTTTTTTTTCTCTCTCACTCTCTTGTTTTATCGTATTTTATTTTTTATTATTATTATCAAAAGAATTTTTTCATAAACATTTCTAATTGCTTTTGAGCACCCATAGTTTTTTTTTTCCCGATTCTTCTCCAAATAAAATAAGGGCAAGTAAGAGCAAAAAAAAATAGCATAAATGATTGCCTAGACATTTGCAAGGACACAGGTTGATGCGTGGGGTAAGAAAAAAATAGCGTCGTAAAAGACATCATCAACATTGATGGCACTATGCCAAAAGGTTCTATTATATATTCTATACCCTTGCCCTACAGCCAATGAAAAAAGAAAGCAGAAAAAGAAAAAACTATATATAATCAGTCTTTCTCTTCTTTGCACTTAGTTCCTCTTTTTTTTTTCCATTATTTCGGCATCAAGCAGATTCCCTTTCCACCTACACAATCTATAGAAATTTTTTATTCTTTAGCACAAAAATGGAAGCCATATGCATTCTTTCTTCATTGTTTTTTTTTTCTCGGTTTTTTTTTTTTTGTCTCTCGATTCATTGCTTTTCCTTTATATGCTTTTAATGCTATCTTTGTATATATCTATAAATATATATATATTTATACACATAAAACAGGAATTTCTTTTGTTTCCAAACCAATAATTGCATATGAAACAAATGCCGAAAGCGGAAAAAAATGCTAAAATTCAACATAAACAAAAAAAGATGAAATCATCAAAACAAAAATATCGTCGTTGTTTAAAACTCCTAAAACAAAATATTATTTTCCCACTAATTTAATAGCATCGACAGATACGCATAAATCCAATGAGGAAACAATTAATGCCTAAAAACTAGGAATGGAAAGACGACATAAGTAGTATTAGAAGTAGTTGCGACGGACGAAATGACGTTATTA
The DNA here is from genome assembly GCA_905250125.1 of Rotaria sordida. NCBI lineage: Eukaryota > Metazoa > Rotifera > Eurotatoria > Philodinida > Philodinidae > Rotaria > Rotaria sordida. The sequence goes on along the minus strand of CAJNOL010002923.1, from coordinate 27,102 downwards.
TAAACAAAAAAAACACGACGACTACAAAACAACACAAGCCCAATTTATATATATATATATATATATATATATATACATATATATCGACGATTTGAAACGATGGGAAAATCGAAATGCGAGAATAATGTATGCAAGCGTATATTATTATATATATATATAGAAAGATATATGACGTTGTTTGTTGAGTAGTAGTAACAGCATCAACTACATGAACGATGATAGTATATGAACCTCATATTACTCGATGACGACCAAACGAACAAGAAAGAAAGAAGAGAGACAAAAGGAAAGACATTAAAGCTCGATGGTCGTCGTCGTCGATGCTTGAATATATGCGAGCGAGTGAGAAACAACCGATATATGCCCGCTTTGTATGGTGTAGTTGAAGAAAATGAGAAAAAGAGAGAGAGAGAGAGAGGGAGAGTAAGAAAAAAAAATAAGATTTTCTTTTTTTTCTTCTCGTCTCTTGCCGTTTGTTTGCTTACTTCCCCATATATACATGCTTGTAATCTAATCTTGCATTCGAGAAGCTTCGACGACGACAACGACGCCGCCAAATGCTTTAAAATAAAAAGGAACAAATGTGCTGCGCAATAAGAGAGAGAGACAGAGAGAGAGAAAAAGGGGAGAGACTCCATTAATAAAAGTAGTATGTGCATGCAAGCGAGCGAATAAGCGATTGTGTGTAGACGGGCCAACATATACCCCCTGAAATACACAACATTCGGGCTGCTGCATACATACAATGACGATAGGAAGAACAAAAAGAAAAAAAAGTTAGCTAGTCGTCTTCTTTGTCGACGCCGCTGCAAACGCCACGTCTAATTGGCGGACGGACTTTTTATGTATTCACCTTTTTTTTCTCCACTCTCTCTCTCTCTTTTCCCCCCATACTCTATCTTCTGTGTTCCCTTATCTTAATAAGATTCTCAAATATAGAGGCCACTATCATTTTCATGGTTCTTTTTTTCTTTATTGTTGATATTGTTGTTATTATTATTATTAGTCTTCATTTCATAAGCAAAATAAAAACAACAAAATAAATACTTGAGCATATATATATATATATATATATATACGATGGTTCTATGTCTGTGTCAAAGAAAGTAAAAGAAAAAGAAAAAGAAACTGATAGGAAAATTTGCAAATGAAATAAAAAGAAAATACTAATGTTGATTAGAATCTGTACCATGTTGATGTGCCATTATTATTTTAAGTATATGTAAAGCTGTGCGCATACGTTTGCTCTCCCACTACTACCATCATCATCATCATCATCATCATTGCCCGACAATACAACATACGATCGTCGCTCCGACCGCTATAGCCGTCGACGACGATAGTTTGAAGCGCGAGCGCGCGCGCGCACTGTTGCACTCTCTGTAGTGTAAAATGGATGGAGAAGAAAAAGCAAGAGAAAGAGGGGAAAGAATGCTATAGAGAAAAGAAATGTAATGTAAGGTGGCTCGGTTTTTCTTTTTTTTTCTTTTTCTTCTTCTTCTTCTTCTTCTTCTTTTTCTCTCTCTCTCTCGCCCGTTCGTTCTTCTTTTCAATGTAGATGCTGGCAACAACAACAATGTTCATCATCATCCCACGTCAACGGCGACGAATATCGCCACCATTGTTCTGACCTTAAAAATTTCGAAATATTTTTTTTTTTGTTTCCTTGTTTGACAAATTATTGTGTGTGTGTCTGTATATGATTAACATTTTTCAACTTGTACATATTTTCATTATTGTATATCGAATGAATTTTTGCCATGCCCAGTGAAACCACGACTAACAAAGTATCATTATCCACAAAACCAACAGAATCAAGATGGTTGGCTATAGCTAATTTACCTGAAACGGCTACTGAAGATACAATCAAAGAATGTTTTAAACGGTACAAAAAAAAAAGTTTTCCAATAGAATTTTTTTATTTTTAAGGAAATTAATAAATTTTTCTTATTATTATTATTATTATTATTTATGTCTAGACATGGCCGTGTTCAATCAGTTAGAATTGATGATCAACGTTTTGCATTTGTTGCTTTTTTGGATGTACGTACAGCATCAAAAGCACATAATGCTGAAAATATTCTCGATGAAAAACGTTTACGAACAGCATTTCATGATGGTTCTAATTCTGTACCAAAAGCATTATTAGAACCTTGTCCACAATTAATTCAACCATTGTCAACTTCAAATATAATATTATCTGAACAACCATCACCATTGATTTCTTCGACAATTGTTGAACCATCATCATCATCATCTTCGTCTTCAAATACATCAAATATAACAACAGTGACAAATTCATTATCGTCTAAAACGATAAATGGTGATCGAGATAAACGTATATCACGTACACTTGATAGTCCTGATGAAAATGTTCGGTAAGAAAATTTCCGTTTTTTGTTTTTTTTTACATTTTATTTTCTTTTGCTTTTTCTGAGATATATTGATGTTGTAACAGATTTTTCTTTTTTTTTTTCTTTTTTTTGAAAGGATCATTATCTAAAGAAGAATTAAAAATAGACTCAATATGTTTTCTCTTTGAAATATTTAACCATTCGTATATAACCCTAGATCATTTATATATATATATATATTTCTATGATGTTAATTTAATGTCCTTCAACAATTTTTTTTTTCTTTTGTTCTCTACAGCATTGTAATCGGCGCAACAGTCATCATATTATCCTTGAACTTGAGTTTTATGTATGCATACATCCATGCATGTATATGAGTCAACTTACTTGTGTATTTGAAAGAGAATATTGAATAAAAGTAATTGATATTTGTAGCGCGATAAGGTTAATACAAAAACGATGCAGCATTTTTTCTTTTTGTTTTTACTTAATACAACAATAAATAGAAAAAAAAACAATAACACAACAAAACAAAACAAAAAAAAAAAAAAAAAGAAGAGGAAATATGTGTTTTTGACATTTTTTTTTCTTTTCAAAGAGAACAACTATATATGAAAAGTATTGAATTATGATTTTTATTTATTATTCTATTAGACATCAAGTTGTACCTGTTAAACGTGATTCTGATTCATCAGGAAGTAAGAGAAAAACATCGTCGACAAAAAATTCAAAGTACGTTTTGATTACAAAAGAAAAAAAACAAAGATAAATTTATTCATTTGTTAATATTTTATTAGAACAACAAATAGTTCACATTCAACAATACAAAAACCACCACGTCGAAAACATGAAAATTCATCACCATCATCATCATCTTCATCATCATCATCAGAATCCGAAAGATCGAGTGATGATAGGTATATTATTTTCAAGTTTTTTGTTTTTTTTAAATAATTTAAATCTTTTTATTTAAGTATTTCATGTAAAAATCGTCGTCGTAATCCAACTAAAACTCATTCATCATTAAATGATGGAATGGGTAAAACAAAAATATTAAAAATTTATCATTTACCATCAAAAACTTCTAGTATGTTTTTTGATACAAAATAAATTTGAAAGTGTGTGAATGTGTGTATTTTGTAGAAGAATCATTACGCGAATCACTATGGAATTTATTTGTTGATTTTAAAAAATCAGGTCGTTTATTAACAGTTAAAATTGATGGTGAACATGAATCACGTTATGCTTTATTAACATTTAAAAAATCTGATGATGTTGATAAAGCATTAACATTTGCAATAGCAAAAACTTTATATGGTGTTAGATTAAAAGCTGAACCATACGATGGAATTATAAATGGTAAAAATTGAAAAAAAAAGAAGAAAAAGTTCGATTCATAGAAAAAAAAAAATTTTTTTTTACTTTAGAAAATGATGAATGTGATATAATGAAACGTACAATATGTTCAGATCCTGATATTGATGAATATTCTATAAAAGCAACACGTACTTTATATATAGGAAATCTTCAATCAGAAATATCTTATAATGAATTACGTGAAACATATTCAGCATATGGTGATATTATTGTATGTATATAAATATAGATTTTTTTTTTCGAAAATGAAAATGATTTTATTTTTTATCAAACAAAAAAAGGAACTTGAAATAAAACGTCAAACACAATCTCCACATCAATTACCATTTGCATTTGTACAATATGCTGATATTAAAAGTGTTGTTAAAGCAATGAAAGCTTTTGATTCAAAGCTTTCACGAGATCATTCAATTAAAGTATATATATATATAAATATATCAGTTTTTTTTTATCTTTTAGGATAATCGAAAAATCTTCAATCATAAATAAAATTTTTATATTTTTGGAGTTTTTTTTTTTTGTGTTGAATAGATTTTATTAAAAAAAGTTTATATCGAATATTACGTCGATGTATAATAATCTAATAAGAGGATTATTTGAATTATAATACCCACTATTTGAGATTCAAAGATAGGTCTGAGTGAAACTAACAAAAGTCAAAAAGGGTTCATCCTCATGAACCTTTGTCATTGAACTATGATTGGTTTAGTTAGACTTGGAATTCATGTGTAAATGATTTTCAACAAAGTCAATTGATAGAATTTTGCATATAGGATAGATCTAATGTTTTTAAAGTATTTTGAATATTTCAGTCAAAAAAAAAATCAAAATATTGAATTTCTAAAAATAATTCTTTATCACAAAAATTCAATAACTCAACAATGAAACATTTTTTGTTCGGCTGAAATCTTCAGAATATTCTAAGAGATATTAGATTTAAAATTTTCGAGCAAAACTCTGTTATTCAGTCTTCTGGAGAGTAAAAAAAAATCTCGGTCATAACTCGGCGGTAAAGGCCTATCGAAATGAATCCTTTTAGACTTTTATTATTCTTACTGAGATCTACTTGTAAGTCTAATATGAGCTCAAACGACGGATGTCAGTTAGAGTAATTCCTTCATAAGAAAAAATTGATTATTAAATTTAATAACGAAAAATTCTTCGTATTTATTGTAATATAAAATTTTTAAAAATTTAAAACAAAATCTTGAGAATTTTATCATTAATAATTATTCTATTTTTGGTTAATTAAACATAGATTATTGACAATTAAAAGAAAAAAGAAAGTCCAAAAATAAAATTTTTTTTATTAGTCAATAATTTTCTTTTTTTTTCTTTTTTATTAAGTTGGGATTTGGTAAAAGTCAACCAACAAATGTACTTTGGCTTGATGATTTACCATTAAATGTAACAGAATCTTCAATACGTACTTTTATAAGTCGTAATACAAATTTATTGACTTGTGATGTTGTTGATATATTTATTGATAATCGTAACAGTCATAAAAGTCAAACAGCACAATGTTTAATTTATTTTACTGAAACTCGTGTTGCACAAGAAGCTATTAATTCAATACGTGGAAAAAGACTTGATTCAAAAAGAATACAAATAGATTTTGCTAGTAAAGTATTTGTTACAAGATTTTCGGATATTATTGAAGAAACTAGTCATAAAAAAAAGTAATGCGAATATTGTTTTATTTTCAAGTTTCAACATTCGATTTTTGCTTTTTCTTTTTTTAGTTATGGTGGTTATCCACCTGATGCAACTTATCATGCAGAATCTCGAGTTGTGTATGTAAAGAATATATATATATATATATATGTTTTTGTTGTTATGATAAATTTCAATTGAAAATAATTTTCTTTTTAGATCAAAACGTAACGGTACAACACGTGAAATTGTTCCTGAAACAATTCAAACATTTGATACAGCATCTACGCGAACAAATAGTAGTGATCGATGGTCCAATGCATATAATAATAGTAATCGATCGCAACATAAAGGTGATTCAAGACATTCATCTGATCGGTAATTAAAGTTTTTTTTTTTTTATACATATAAATAATTCATTATTTATTTATTTTCATATTTAGTCGACATTCAAAAGAATATGGTAAAGGAACAAATAGTACATTAATATCCATTCCATCAGGTAGATTTTTTGTTATTGAAAATAAATTTATCAAATTTTTTTTGTTTTCTAAATAGTTGATAATGGAACAATTTGTGGTTCATCATTAAATGCTCGACGACATCGTTTATCAACTTCATCAAAAGATAGTCGTATGTTAATTAATATTCTTTTTTTTTTACATTAATTTTTGAAGAGAGAAAAATTCAAATTTCCTTTTTGTATTAGTTTCAAATAATCTCTCATCCGGTCGAAATCCTCATCGTAGTAGTCATATTCGTCATCATGCATCATCAACATCATCTTCATCTTCAAGATCATCATCAACATCAAGTCATAGTTCAACAAGTACAAATAGTCTTGAACATCATTCAAATTCACATCAAAAACATCATACAAATAAACATACACATAAATCATCAAAAAAACCATCAAAATCTTCAATAAATAATAATAATATAAAAATTTCATCAGGAAAAAAATCTTCATCAAATAAAGAACATACAATTAAATCATCATCAAATCGTTCAAGATCAATTAAATCAGAAAAAGATAATGATTCATCAATAATCATTCCAACATCTCAACAACAACCAAATCCAGTTATTCTTCCAAGTTTAACACTTGAAGATCAATTTGAAACAATAAAAAAAGATTCAACAACACCACCACAACCACCACCACCACCATTATCATCATCACAATTACCAAAACAACAAACAACAACAACAATTCATTCATCATCATCACCAAAAGCACCATTAAAAAATACTGAACGTGTTTTTGATTGGCTTATGCAAAATCATTTACATGATAGTAATAGTTCAATGGGCTTAGATCAAAATGATGATGATGAACATACATTAAAACCAAAACCAGATGATGATAGTCTTGAAAATGTTAGTGATGAACAAACATCAAAAACATCACCACCTATTGAAACAAATAATTTAACATTAACAACAAATATGAAATCATCATCATCAACATTAATAAAAAATTCTAAAAATGAAAAATCTTTATTAACATCAGCATATCGTTTACAACCAATACGTACAGGTAATAAACGTGATGAACAAATTGATAATATAATAACAAATGATATTCATTTATCACCAACACAAACATTAACAACACCACCACCACCAACAACAACAACAACAATAATAAAAGATGAGTATGATAATCATACAAATCATCGTCGTTTACATAAAACAAAATATCATTTATCAACAAATCATACAAAAACAATTCCACTTGAAACAATATCATCATATGATCAATTAGATGTACGTTTAAGAAGTTATCCATCATTATTTAATGATCATATTGAATCAATACGTTTACCATTTCCACAATTTGCATTTGAACAAGTTAAAACTTCAACAACATCATCAAATGTTCTTGTTGTACTTAATCCAAAAGCACATTTAAAACATTCATCACTTGGTTTAAATAATCCATCATCATCATCATCATCAATACCAACAAATACATTAACATCAACAATAACAACAAAATATGATCTATCTATGGATACAAATCTTCTTAATATTAATAATAATAATGATGAAGATTTATCAACAACACGTATACCACTTGATGAACGTATTAGATTATTAGATAAACAAATGTATGAAATGAATCATGGACAACAACAAAAATCAACAACAACATCATCATCATCTTCGTCATCAAGTTCATCATTATCACCAGCTATACTTATTGAACAACAAAATTTAAAACCAGTAATAACAACAACAACAACACCAACAACAACAACAATAACACCATCATCAACAATAACAAATACAAATGCAACAGCTAAAAGTGTTAATGAACTTGTATCAACACTTTCAGCATCAACACCATCAACAACACTTGCACAATGTATACAAGCAGCACGTGCTGCTGCATTAAATGCACAACCAACACAAACAATATCACCATCAAAAACAACACCAACTATATCAACAACATCACCATTTCATTATCCAATTACATCTATACCAACATTAAATTTAAATCATCGAACTATTTCTGCTACATCACCATCACCAACAAATATATCAGTATTAACACCACCACCGCCACCACCTCCACCTCCACCACCATTTACAAGTTTACAACGTTTACCAGATCCATCATCAAATTCAATATTAACAACATTTCATGCTGCTATTGCTCAAACACCATTTGCAACAAAATATAATTCAATGTAAAATTTCATTTGAAATAATTAATCTCAAAAAAAAAAAAAAATTATTGTTTTTTTGTTTTGCTTTAGGTCATTTGCTACTACACTTCATCCTCCACCACCACCGGTGCCAGCTTCACTCATATCACCATCACTTAATCTAAATCCTACATCAACACATAATACACCATCATCAAATAATAATCTAATTCCAACATTAAATTGTCCTCCATCATCATCATCATCATCATTACCTAGTCGTTCGAATTCAACAAATCTTTTAAGTCCACCAGCATCTAATATTTCATCTATATCATCATTTCCAGATTCATCAATAAATTCTCCAAGTACATCATCAGCTAAAATTCTTGAACGTCTTGGTCCATCAGCTAAAGTTAAACGTAAACCAATTCCACCACCATTAGCTGTTAATACAACATCAACAAATATTAAAGATTCACCTATTTTACCATCACCTGAATCAACAACACCAACAAATACAGGAACAAATATACATCATTCACCAGTAACAATATCATCACCTGTACTTCAACATCAAACATCTATTGGTTTAAAATCAATATTAAAACAACGTTCATTATCAAATCCATCACCAACATCATCATTATCACCAACAAATGAACGTAAATCATCAACTAATTATGTATCACCATTAGCATCAAATGAAATACGTTCAACATCACAAATAAATAATCGTTCAACATCAATTGAATCAACAACAAAACGTACACCACCAACAACACCAACAACACCAACAATAATAACAAATGAAAAGAAAAAATCTCTTAATCAACAAGATACAAATATATTTACAAATGATATTGATGAACGTCAAACAGATGAAAAAAAATCTACATGGCGTACACCACCACAAACAACAAAACAAACATTATCAAATGATACAAAAAAGCCAACATTAGATAAAATTCCAAAAAAATCTTCAGCAATATCAACAACAACAACAACAACAACAACCACAAAACCAAATGTAAATGAATCAATAAAATCTACAACAAAAATAATTAAAACTACTAAACAAACACATGTTCCAACACTTGGTTCAAAAGTTCCACAATTAACACTTGAACGTATAGATCCAAAAACTTTAAAAACAACAACAACTGGATCAATTGAAAAATCTATAAATAAATCTTTGAAATTAAAACGTACACATATTATTCAAAGTGATAGTGATACAGAAAAAAAAACAAATGATATACAACATAAAACAAAAAAATCTTTATTAAATAATGAAATAACAAAACGTAAACAACAACATCAACAAAAAATAATAACAACAAAAAACAAAAATCAATTAATTAAAACTAAAAATAAAATTTCAACAAATACAAATAAAAAACAAACAATTACAGAAATACATTCATCAGCATCAGATAATGATGAAAAAAAACTTGAACAAACAATTATAAATTCTGATCATGAACAAACATCAACAGATAATGATGAAAAAATTAAAAAAGAAATAATAATTAATAAACGAACGAAAATAACAAATAAAAATAAATTAAAATCAACACAAAATCATAATAATTGGAGAGAATTATTAAAACAAGATACTAGTATGTATGATAGAATTAAAAAACGAGCAAGAAGTGAACAAACACGACATAGGTATGGCTTGATGTTTTTATTTAATGAAATACAAATGAAAGATGTGTGTTTATATCAATAGACGGAAAGAAAAGTTTATTGTTAGCTTTAGTTTATGCTTACATGAGATAAATATTATTGTCAATTTAATGAATTTCTTTATTTTATAGAATTATATTGAGTTCAGAGTCTATGTTTTATCGAGATTTTCTTTTCCGAAATGAGAATTTAAAATTTCGTGATGGCGAAGACTTATTTTTGAAAGCATAGACCAAAGTTATTTTTGGTTCCGATCTTGATAATTTCTTTTCTAATGATTCCCAGCTATGGCATCTAGTCACGATTTAGAACGATTGGTTTTCTGAATCGAAATAAATCTTTTAATTCAAAAAAATTTAAACTTTAGAAATTCTTTGAAAAACATAACGAATTGTTTATATTGATTTTTTCATAGTTCATTATCAACAAGTGAAGGTCATTTATCTGATGAAAACAGTGATGATGATAGTAGTGATGATGATAATGATGATGACGACGATCAAATGCCTACTCGACCAGTCAATATTACACCAAAACGACATGTAATATAAGATATTCATTTTTATTTTTTTTATTTTTAAATTCTTTATTTTTGTAGAATGTTATGATGAGTGATTCATCCGATTCTGAAATTGATAGATCTTCAAAAGCTAAAACTAAAATATCAACTGCATTCGATAATAATGTATTCGATGCTGAAGAAAGTGATGAACCAACTAAACCAATAATTCATAAAAAGAAAATAAATCAACAACAACAACAACAACAACAACAACAACAACAACAAACACAACAAATAAAAAAACCTTTATTAAAAACAAATAGTGAACACATAAAAAAAGAAAAATTATCTAAAATTAATAATGATGAACAATCAATAACAACAACAAAAAAGAAATTATCTACAACAAAGACAATAGATAAAAAGAAATTAACAGCAAATTCAATAAAATCAACATCAAAAATATCGAAAACAACAATATCAACATCAAAACGTCCATCAACTGATGAATCAAATGAATCAACTAAAAAACTTAAACTTGATGATGAAAAATCTAAAATAATTTCAATTGAAGAACAACCACCATCAATCATAATTTCAAATGAATTAGAAATATCTCAAACAAATAAATCTTCAATTATTCCTACATCATTATCCGATGAAACATCAACAAATGAACCAAAAATTGATGAATCATCAACAGAACTACAATCTCAAACAACAACAACAACAACACCAACTAAATTTGGTATTGTATTTACTAGTCATCATCGTCATTCAACAACAACACCATCATCATCATCTATTCAAACACAATCAACTGAAACATCAAAAAATGATGATGAAAATATGGAGAATGATAATGAATCAATATCTATACATAATAATGATATAACTATAAAAGATGAACCAATAATATCAAATACAAATACATTAAAACCACCACCAACAATAACAACAACACAACCACCATTAAGTGATGATGAAACACTTAATCCTGAAACAATGCAACTTAGTGATTTAATTAGTACACGTATACGTGAAGGAATAAAACCAATGCAATCTCGTTCAACAACAAAAACAACAGGTAAAAGTAAACGAACATCAAAACAAGATACATCATCATCGAATAAACGTCAACAAACAAAAACAAATTCTAAAATTATACAATCTATAATATCAAATGAAAAAGAATCAGAATCAATAGATTCTAATCAATTATCATCTATAGAACAACCAGTATCGATATCAACAAATATAAAACATTTATCAACAACAGAATCTTCATCTATATCATCTCCAATTAATGATAAACGTTTACGTAAAAGTACAGATGATTCAACAGTACAGTTACAAAATAAAATTGAATCTAATGAAAATCTTTCACAAACAACAACAGCAACAACAAATATACAAACGAAAGAAGATACTATTGAATCAACAATATCATCTGAAAATAATAAACAAGATATTCCTCCTCCACCACCACCATCAACAATAACAACAACAACAACAACTATTGATCAACCACAAATAACACCGATGGAAACTGAACAAATTCCATTATCATCTTCAATAATAACATCAACTCAATCACCACCACCACCACCACCACCACCACCACCACCACCACCACCACCAACAACAACAACACCAACACCAACACCAACACCAACACCAACAACAACAACAACAACAACAACACCAACACCACCACCACCACCAACAACAACAACAACAACAAGTACTGAAACTGAAATAGCTATTAAAGCATTATGTTCATCTATTCAAATACCTCAACAATCATTAACTAAAACATCTAATCTAGAAAAATCATCACCAATTATAGCACCAATATCAAAAGAAACATTACCTATTGTTGAACATCAACCAACATCTATAACAACAACTCCGAAATTATCTTCACATGTTCCAATTAAATCATCATTAACATCAACATTTAGTATGTTATTCTTTTTTTTTGTTGTCGAAATAATTCAAAGTCTTTCTTTTTCTCCATAGATGAAAATGTTGAAGAAACATTAAGTGCAGTAAATAGTCTTCTTATGCTTAATAATAATCCTTCAAATATATCCGGCGATCATCCAGCAATAAAAGGTGCTGCACGTGTAACACCAACAATAAGTACACCAGTTTATTCATATGTAGCATCATTACCAAGTCCAACCGATCAACAAACACGACAATTAATAACATCAACAACAAGTATTTCAACTATTCCAACACAAAAAAGTGATTTAATAACAATGGTATCAAATATTGTTTCATCATCAAATGTTACTGGAGAAAAACAACCACCATCAGTACCAACAACAACAACAACAACACGAACACATATTGAAGAAGTTATTGATGATGTTGCTAAAAGTTTATCAACAACAACTAGTATCATAACAGAACCAACAACATCTATTGTTGATACAAATTCCTTATCATCATCAACATCTACTAGTACTAATAAATCAACATCAATACCAAATATATTACGTGATGTTATGAAAACACCTTGTTTAACATCAACAACAACACCAGCAACAAGTGAAACATCAAATTTATTTGATTCACATTGTCATTCGACATCACCATTAAAAACAACAACAACAACAACAACAGTAGCAGCAAATAATTCAACAACAACAACAACAAGTTCATCGACAACTCCTGTTGTACCTGTTATTATTCGACCAACAGTATCAAAAACATCAAGTCATAAACGTTCATTAACACCTAAAACTGAACCAACACCAACAGTACCATCACCAATACTGCATCAATTTCCACATATGCTTACACCAGATGGTAGTATATTTGCTGCAGCAGCAGCTGCTGCTCATCATCAAAATTTTCCATTTTCATTATTTGCACCATTATCATCAAATCCAACAGGAAATTCATCATCAAATTTACTTGCTTCATCACTTGTTTCAAATTCTCCACCATTATCTACACGAACATCATCAACAAGTAGTAGTAGTCCAAGTAGTCATATTACTAATAATCCATATATTAATACAATTATGACTGGACAACAAAATTCATCATCAACAAATTCAAACCCACATACACATGAAAAAGTATCAAAACGGTAAAATTTTATTCTTCTTTAATTAATAACTATTATTTTTCTTAATTATTTTATTTTGTAGAGATTCTATAACTACAAAAACTTCAGGTACATTATCATCATCAAATCGTCCAACATCTATTCAACAAACAGTACCAGTACCGATTGCATTATCTATTCCATCATCATCAACATCATCATCATCATCATCATCATCATCAAATGTAACAACAAATACTATTGTTAATCAACAACAACAGCAATCACCTTTATTAAATTCACTTGATGCTGCTGCTTTGCGACAACAAACATCACCATTACAACAATTTCTTGGACCAGGTTTGTTTTTTTTTTTTGAATTTTCATTTTAATATATATATATATGTGTGTAAAAATATTTCAGATTCTGTTGTACCATTTCGTAATGTTTATGCTGAAGCATCTGAACTTTATGGTGCATCAACAAGTCTTTATTCATCACAAAATATGGCATATGCTGCAGCTCAACAAATGCTCAATGTTATTGGTATGACTAGTAGTCATCATCCATTTGCTGCTGCTGAATTATATCCAAATCCAGAATCATATTTTCGTTTAAATCCACCAACAAATGAATTATCACGTGATCCATATAATGTTCAATGGCAAGGAAATTTAATATTAAAAAATGATCAAGCATATGTTAAAACTCAACTTGTTGCTGGTAGTCCACAAATAGCACGTGCATCAATGAATTATTGGAATTCAGATTCATTAACAACATCAACATCAAATTTACAAACACCTTCACATCATAATTTACGTATATCACAACGTATGCGTTTAGAACAAGCACAACTTGAAGGTGTACAAAAACGTATGCAAATGGATAATGATCATTGTATATTAATAGCTGAACCAAATGGTTCAACACCAGATGAAATACGTATACAACAAAATAATTTAAAAAATGGTGTTATACGATATTTTGATGAAAAAAAAGCAGCCGGAATTGTCAATGTTTTATTGCCCGGTGCATCACAACCAGCTTATGTTGTACATATATTTCCACCATGTCAATTTGCATCTGAAATCTTACAAAAACGTGCACCGGATACTTATCGTTGTGTTGTTCAAAATAAAATTGAACAAATTTATTTGTTAATTGTCATAACGAGTACAGTTCAATAGTTCTGTATCATTTTTTTTTCTTGTTTTGTTATTTCAATTGTTTTTTTTTCTTTCTTTCTTTTTCTGTTCAGTCTCCATCTCAAATCTTTTTTTTTTCTTATCTACATACATACACACAGTGTTCTTGTGTACTATTGTAGTCAGTATTCGATGTGATGCTTCTTTATTTTGTATAGTTTCTCATAATCTTCTTCTTCTTCTGGCTTATGTTGGTTTTTTTCCTCTTTTTTTTTTTGATTCTTCTTATATCTATACTCAATTTCTGCCTTCTCGTATAGACACACACACATATATATATATATATATGCTGATAGAATTATGCGAGTTGTGGGAATAAAAAAAAAACAAAAGATGGGAAGAAGAATCAGTTTTTGTTCTGGGTTTTTTTGTTGTATATTCAATGTTTGTTTGTTTGTGTGTGTGATTTAAATAGATGAACGACGTTTATCTTGTATGCTCACCAGGTTTTCCTTTTTTTTTTGTTTTTCTTTGTGTTTATGGAAGTCTATTTGTTTTTTTTTGTTTCACGCGAATGTAACGCAGTAAAACAAAAGAAAATATTCTAACTTAAAAAAGAAAAAAAAGTTAAGAATATAAGACAAAAAAAACAAAACAAAATCATTACGTCATTGATAATTGTTGGTCCTAGTGTCCTTACACTTTTTTTTTTTCGCTAGTATATCTATTGACTTGGGGATTAATTCTTTGATCATCAAAGACAATGTACTTTGATTGGATAGGAAAAAAAAAAGAAAGAAAGAAAGATGTCTACGTTAATTCACTCGTGCACATTTAGCACACAGACAAGAGCACATGTAAGCTCTCAACAATGTGATTATTTCGAGTGACAAATTAATGTGAATCCTTGTGAGCATTAACGAGAGTAACAGCAGCAACAGTAAAACGCAGTAACTTTCTCGCCGGGTGTTCTTTTCTACTATTTCTTCTGTTGTTGTTATTGTTGTTGTTAATGTTCATTCGATTCCATAAGCAAGACATTTCCATCATCTAGATTCAATGGATATCCATTATTGCACTCGTATGCACGTACTACGTGCTTAATGTGTGTATGTAATGTATCAAGGACATCATACGCATTTTAATACGTGAATAGATATCAGCAAAGAAAAGCTCGATCTTTATAACAATGAATCAATTTTAGACATTGGAAAAAGAACCTTTTTTTATTCATTCTGTTAACAAAACGGCCGATCGTTTCAGGGCTTCCATAATTGAATCAATCGAACGAACAAATTAGTTTTGACATGGGCTTGCTCAACGTTTCTAAGGCATTGTTACATTTTTTTTTGCCATTATCGATGTCGTAGCAATGCGATCAACGAACGATCTCGACAACATCGTTCTCAAAAAATGTTAGTTTTTTTTTTCGTCCGGAAGCAATAAATATTGTGGTAGGTCCTTTTTTTTATGTATAAAATCAAAGTCACAAATACTTATAGAATATGTAATAACATATTTGTATATAACTTATAGAATAAGTATGACAACTGATATGTTTGTTACCGGGTGAATCTTTTCATTTCTTTAGTTATTGGCATTGTGCCATGTTACAATCGTTTTTCTCTTTATGTTCTCCGTCGTTTTTTTTCTGCCTTCATCTTCCGATCTTTTCTATTCAATTTGATGTGACAAATATGGTCTTCTCAACATCGACCGGCGACTCTCGTTGACAAAGATTAACGAACATTTAGACTAACACATGGCGTGCGTATATGACATCGATCAATTAACACAGTTTTTTGCTTTTCTTCTGTTATATTATCATTACTATTGTGTTTTTTTTTTATGACTTTTAGTAACATTTTAGTAATTAACTAGTTTATTTCAATGAAATATTTCAAACATAGAAAGTTTTGTTAATTACTGAAAATCAAATTACTGACAACCTTTTGAGTATTCCTAGTATGATTAGTTTCGTTATTATTTCTTGCACTTTCCTGTTGAAGAAACAAGGCCGTAATCTGTAATATAAAAGCAGATGGATTTCAATATCAACATAACACATCCATGATGATGATGATGATGGTGAAAAAAAAAAGAGCAAAACGAAGAGAGGAGTAAGTAATAGCCACTTGACGATGTCAAGCGAAAAGTAAATGATCACGATCGGGTCATCATATTGACATTTCTAACCGAGTGTTATGCAAGGGCATCTATTTTATGTATGTATGTATGTATATGTATTGCCCTTCGATCATTTTCACTATCACTTTTTCGTTATTGTCAAATAGAGATTTAGACAGGAAAGCGAAGAAAAAATGAAGGTATAGTGTTTTCTTCTTCTTCTTCTTCTTCTTCTTGTTTATTCTTTTCACTTGTCATCCACTAGGCAACAAAAGAAAAATAAAAATAAAGACGAATATAACTGAACATTATTATCATGTTACCACCCATCGACTTCCTCACTTTTTCTTCGTAATACTATTATGAAATCAGAGACAGAGAGACACAAATATAGATTTCTATACAACAAATGCCAACCACGATCAACAACAACTAATAAAAATAAAAATAATCATAATCATAATCAGAATAGCAAGTCACTACTATATATAGTTGCATCTACAATGCCACCGTCTATTTGATATGTGTGAGAACAGATGCAAATAAACCTGAAATCAAAGCATATTAGATGTCGAATACAACAAAGGAACGACAGACGCGCACGGACGTTCTTCTTCTTCTCTCTGTCTCTCTCTTTCTCTTTCCTCGTCTTCCTTCCGTCTACCTTCTTCCATTGAATGGAGAGAAGCAATAGCAATCGCGGTCACCTTGTTGTAGCTATTGTTCTTCTTCTTCTTCTTCTTTTTTCTTCTTCCTCGTCTTTTTCTTTTTTTTTCCAGATATATCATGAACGGATGAATGAAGAAATCGTCGAAAGTAACCAAAACGGTGATGTCCGGTGGTATGTTTATGAATAGCAGTAGCAGTAATGAAAGTAATACAGATGATGAAAAATGTCATTTACCAACTGCTGATTTAATTTTTTCTGATAATGAAAAACAAGATGAAGAACAAATTGTTGTTATAAGACGAAATATTAGTAAACTTAAACGACAACAAGCAACAATATCACTTCCATCATCGTTATCTATTCAAAATACTTCATCGATTGAATCTATAGACAATCGTACTATTGATAATGATGATAATGATGTAATCATATCTGATCAAATGACAATAAAAAATATTCATCATCAAACAATAATTGATAATAATTATGATATAAATCGAACAAGTTTTAATGAATCTGAACGTACAGATAGTGGCATTGGACGTGATAGTGGTTCAAGTTGGAGACTTAGCAATTATAGTGATTCATTCCATTATTCTCAACCACAACAACAACAACAACAACTAGACAAACAACAAGGTATTTACATGTCATTAAATGGAGATACATAAAAGTATTATTAGAGAAGGAAACTTTTAAATAGCTTTTCATAGAAATAACAATGATGTCTATAATCTCTTTCATTTTATGCCAAGGTCATAACTTTGAACAAGTTATAATTTATTGATTTTAGATTCCGATTCTGATGATGATGATGGTGATGATGATGCTACACCAATTCCACAAATAAATCTTAATAGTCAATTGTCTGAAGATACTTTTGAAAATTTTCGATTACAAAAAGCTAAGTAAATATATTTTATTTGTTAAGTTTATTTTCATTTTAAAGTAGCTTATGTATTTCTTTTCTTTTTTTTTAATAGTTGGCTTCATGTTAAACATTGGTTAACTGTACAACGTCATCATAAAGTTGAATTAGCATCAAAACGTCAATGGAAACGTTATTGGACATGTTTAAAAGGATCAAATTTATATTTATATAATGATTGTGCAGATATTAAACCAAAAATTACAATAAGTAAGTTTTTTAAAATATTTAATAAAGAATATTTTTGTTTTTAGTTTGTAAATAGTTTATATTTCAAAATTGTTGATAAAAAAAATAAAAAAGATTCAATGAAAATCTTTTTTTATTTTGTCAGTTCTATTTCAATTAATTGTTTATTAGACATTTGTTTCTTTCTATTTTTTTTGGTTATTGATAACTATTGTTAGTTCATTTGCACATTGTTTTATCAATCTGAAAAAGATAAAAGAATGAATTTTAGCGAGTACCATTCGATTTATCATGTTAAATAATCATACTTATTTTATGAATGTTTTATATTATTATTTTATAAATTTAAAAATTGAATTGATTCTTAAGAATTTCTATTCGTTTTTTTTTATGTTGCTTCACATACATAGAATTTCTTCATTATGATACTCTCATTAAAATTGGTGTCCTTTGAATTTTAACGATATATTTAAGGTTAACCTATAAAATGTTTATTTAAGCATTTCATAGCTTAAGTTACCTATGAAGATCTCTCCAATAGTTAAGAAAGTAAAAATTCAGTATCACTTGGACTATCCAACATAATATTTAATAATTGACGATAAATGTCGTCAAAACTACTTTCATTGACAGTATAGAAAATGTAATACTTTTAGTTACAATTTAAAAATTAAGATTTTTACAATGCTATGAACAATGTGCATCGTCTTTTTATGATAATTACTTGAGTTTCTATCGTTATTATAGATTTTATGTCATGCAGATCTTTGATTATTATAATGTTCTAATCATTGATTTTATATATTTTAAAATGATTAGTACATTTCTTTATAGAAAAATCATTCGTGACTTTTGGAAAATTTTAATAGCCGTGAAAATGAATGTGTTGTTCTATCATTTTATAACTTATTTTGAAATTAAGGTTGACTCTCTTACTTTCTTTTCATAAAAATATAATTAAAACAAGTATTTAGAAAGTTAAGATATAAAATTTACATGGTCTGAAGTCTATAACAATCATAGAATTTCGAGGAAATATCAGAAAAACAGTGTCATATATTATTGGTAGCATCGAAAAAAAAATCTAATTTTTTGGACTGGAACTGCAAATGTTAAAGCCTTTTGCGCAATAGAAGATTTCCTTGAAGGAACGATGCATTGAATATAATACAAGATCCCCTTTTCATTTAATTGATCAATTTCTAAAAAAAATTCAACTTATATTTACATTAAAATATGCCTAATTTTCAGAGTTTTGAGCTGCAAATCTGAAAAGACTAAGGTCAGTATTATTTCTGAACTTTTAAAGTCCTAAAAATATCTTCCCAAATGCTCAAAATCGTTTTGGTTTTTCTAAACAAATGCTTTTAATTATAAATTATGAGAATAAATAGGACACAATAGACGATCTAGGGTCTTCTATTGTGGGTGGAGGATTATGTTTTCTACACTAGTGATGAACTTAATCTTTACAAATCAAAACTTACTAGTATTCTATTACAATTAGAAAAATGGTTTTCATTAAGCTTGATCAATAGTCAAATTATCTGTATTTATTAGGTAATCATACCTTTTGAGACATTTTGTATAATAACTTCTTTTGTAAAGAATTTGCGTTTGTTCAAAATCACTTTTAATACTACCTCCAAATGTAATGTATTCTTCAAATAATTAATATTTGAATAAATCCTATTATCTTTGACTTTGCAAAAAAAAAAGAAAGAATGAAAGAAATTTTATTCTCTCCTTTCTTACAATATCTAAATGAATTACACATGTGTATTCTTATTAATTAAGATTCTCAGTTTGCTGTCATTTAAATTTGGATCATAGTGAGAATTGTATTTATAGAAGAAGAATAAGAAGACAAGAAGAAATAAGACACAATATACACATTGAATATATGTTGGTAGGACGACTAATCACAGATTAGTAACCTATAGACTGAATGATTGCGAGAACAAGAGATAAGATACAAAATAAACATTTCTATTGTATTTTATATATCTTTTTTTTTATTCTTCTAGACATTATTGAAAGTCTTTGTTATCCATTACCTGAACATCCTCATCGTCAACATGTATTTAGTTTAACAACTCGTACTGGTGATACATATTGTTTTCAGGTTTGTTGAAAAAATGTTATTACTTTGTTTTGTTTTGTTTTTTTTTTGTTCATTGAAAACAAAAAAATAAATTTCATTATTAGACATCTAATCAATCCGAATTAAATCATTGGATTCGTAATATACATTATTATTGTTCATTAAAAACAAATGAAGATTTATTAAAAATAATAATAAAAGATTTAGAAGAAAATATTGAACGTGAAAATAAAATGCGTAAATTAGGTGAATTACAATTAAATTCTTCAACAAGTCAAAAAGTTCGTTTACTTATATCAAAACAAATTGATTTATGGGAAAAAAATTTAGAAGCATTTCATATTGATTTATTTCGTAATAAATGTTATTTATGTGCATTAACAAATGATCGAGATTTACCAAATCCAAAAGATTTACTTTCACAAGCATGTCCAACAACAAAAGCAACATTACATAAACTTGCTACATTTACACCATGTAGTTTTTATGCATGTATTGCTGCACGACGACGATTAGATCGTCATAGATCAAAATATAAATATTCTAATACAATTATTAAAGATGATCAACAACAAGAACAACAAACAAAATGTTATCTAAATACACCAACAAATTCTATAGATCCTATTGAATCACCAACAGTAGTTGATCAAACTATTTTACAAATGGTTACATGTGATTCAAATCCTCAAATGGTTTGTTTAATAAAAGAAATTATATTACATTTTTATTTTTGAGAATAATCATTTCAGTCATACATTGTTAAAATAAGAATTGGAATGAATCCTTAAGGTCTTACTGAGATAAAATGTACAAAAAAAGCTAAGCTTCAAAGTATACCGAAGTTCTTTTGAGATACTCAAATGATAAAAAAGATGTACCAATAGGTTTTTTTGCTGAACAGAAAAACATGCGGGACTGAGACCACGATAAAAGAAATACACTGGAACTAAATGTTATTGTCAAATCTTCTATAGTTTTGAGCGAATTATGTTATAAATCATATCAATCAGAACATGATTCAAGAGAGATGACCCAAAAAAATGAGTATTACAAAATTTTTAGTTTTTGATGTGATATGAACAAACCATGGAATAGTGTTTTCTAGATTGAGACTAGATTAAATTTACCGAGGCCATAGCCGGAACTAGAGAGCTGCGGATCCCTCCAGACCTGAACCCGGCCGAGTCGAAAGTTTTATTATTTTTTTGTCGGGTTCAGGTCCAACAAAAAATAAATGGTTGGATCCGGTTGCACGTTTTTGTGGACTCACTGCTTCCCAAATGAGAAGCCCAGCAACAATATATATCTGTACGTTGAGTTTTTTTTCTGAGAGTAGCGAATAAATAGCTGAAACCTTGATCCATCACTTATTCATGTACATGAAGAATACCAGGTATTGATGGAAAAAACCTCACGTTTGAACTCGATCGGGTCCGAATCCCGGTCCACAAAAATGTGAGCCCGCAACTCACTAGTCAGAACCACTAGGAAAAAAGTGACCGGGACGAAAAAATACATCTATAGTTCGGAAAAATTTTATTATCTATTACACAAAAAAGTTGAATTGTCTATGTCGATTAATATTTTTGTTTTAATTCAAGAGAACAATTGTATCAATTAATGAAATGGCAACTGTTAGTGAATTATTACAACGTGTAATTGAAAAATTAGGACTACAAATCGATGATCATTTTCTATATTTTCATTCGAAAACTTCTCATGGATTTGTACCAAATCGAAATGATAAACTCAATAATCTTGTATGTTAAATTCTAAATAAAAATAAAATAATTATTTATTCACTTGTTCGTTATTTTTTTTTTTCTCTTAGACTTATTCATCAATTGAAATACGACGTAAAATTGTATATCAAATAACATTAAATAATCAACTTGATCTGTCTGGCATTGAAATTATTACTGAATTATATCGTGAATATTCGTTACAAGTTATTGTATCCAATGTTAAAAAAGGAAGTGAAAGCGAACGACTAGGTAAGAATAGGAAGGGAAAAGAAAATATTTAATTTAAATTTAATCATAAATTTGTTTTGTCTAGGAGTTAAAGAAGGTGATGAAATAGTTATTGTAAATAATTCAATTGTACAAGATCTTAGTCTTGATACATTAGATGAATATTTTAATCAAATACCAATTATGTTAACACTTCGTTCATCTAGGTTAGTCAAAAAAAACAATGAAAAAGATTGTATTAAATTTGAGAATTGTTTTTCTTTTTTTTTTATTATAAATTTAAAGATTAATTGAATCAATTAATGATCCAAATCGTAAATTTGATTTTTCACATACAATTATTCAAAATTTAATATGTCCACCACCACCACCACGTATTGAAAGATTATCAAGACAAGAACTTCGTGAACTTGTTGTTCCAAAACCTGATTTATCTTGTTCAAATGAACTTATACCATCTGTTAATAATAATGATACAAAAGAAAATGAACAATTATTATCATCATCATCATCATCAGCACTTGAACGTTTATTTAAAAATGTTGATGAATTAAGTCGATATTGTCGACCGACAACAACTATATTAAATACAAATACAGAACAAATAAATATAATAAATCCAACACCACGTATTAAAGTACTTTCAAATGCACAACGATTACGAAAAGTTATTTTTGAATTAGTTGAAACCGAAAGATCTTATGTACAAGTAAATATTCATAGAAAATTATTTTATAGTTTTATAAAAAATTAAAATTTGTATAATTTAATTGAAATTAGTAGTTTTGATATATGAATCAATAATTGTATTCGTCATATAATGACGATTGATCGAGTCGTTTTCTTTTTTTGTTCTCATAAAAAAATAAACAGATCCTTGATGATGTAACTTAGTAATTTTGACATAAAGAATGCATCTCTATCAAGGATGTTCGTGACAGAAGTGACAAGAAAAAGCTTTCTTATGAAACATCATCATCAATTAGGATTGACTTATGAAGTAAGCCTTCACATCCATTCGAAAGACATGATGAGTTCAACAATTCTAATGAAGGAAAAAATATGCGAACAATAATGCATTATAAATCTTAATAAATCTGTTCGATGAAATTCTCTCTAAATAAAATGGACATATTTTTGTTATCATAACTCTGACTAAGAATTTCAATCAAATATCATTTTTCAAGTATAAGACATCCGGAAAAGTCAGTTTTCAAGAATATTTATAGAATAGATTAAAAAAAAAATAAGTGTTTTTTATTTTCAGGATATGCAACGTTTACTCGAACGATATATTGAACCATTACGTGATGATTCAAAACTTTTACCTGCTGATGCAATTGAATCATTATATGTTAGTGTTAAATCAATTCATCAATTACAACAAACATTTCTTAAACGTCTTGAATCAAATATTCCAACAGAAATACTTGCTTATAATGCTACACATGAATTTCGTGTATGATTATTATTTTTTTTTCTTCTTATATTTATTATTATTTTTTAAAATAAATTCAATTATTTTTCTAGGATATTCTTGTATCAATATCTGATACATTTCTATCATATTCTCAATATTTTAAATTATATTCAACATTTTGTGCTATGCATTTAAGAATAAATCGTTTACTTGATATTCATCAAAATAATCAACATTTAAAAGAATTTCTTGCTGCACGTAATCCACGTCATCAACATTCATTATCATTTGAATCTTATTTAATAAAACCTGTTCAACGTATACTTAAATATCCATTACTTATACAACAAATGTTAAATTATTTAAATTCAAATGAAATTAATTCAAATGAACAATTATTATCTATTGAAATATTAAAATTAAAACAAGCTATTACAATGATGAATAATATTGGTGAATATATGAATGGTATGCAACAACTTTATGAAGATTTTGGACAATCATTTGAATATATAACTAAAACTTATAGTGAAGAACATAATAAAGTATTGAATTAATTTTTCTTACAAAAGAAAATCACTTTTAAGTTCAGACTTCATATGTATAAAGTATGAACTTAAAAGTGATTTTCAAGTTGGAAAGATTTTCTCTCGCATTATTTGTTTTATTTTTCATGTTCTTATTTAGACTTTACAATTAAATTTACCTGATTTATATGCTTATGGAGAAATTGATTGGATTAATATGCATTTATTTCTTCTTGGAAAAAATCATCAACGTTTAAAAACATATTGTTTTGTTTTTCGTAATGGTTGTCTTTTAATAGTACGTGAACAATCAAATAAGAAAAAACAAGTAAATTTTAAATTTTATTTATTCAATTACAAATAATTAAAAATCGATGTTGTTTTTTTTTTTTGTTTTCTTTAGGATTTATTATCAATTTATAAAGGAAATAAAATAATATCTGATCGGTTTATTCGATTTATTCCAATCGAAGATATTAATGTTGAATTATTAGAAAATGATGATAGTAAAGATAATAATATTTCTATATGGCAATTAACTCAAACAGATTCAAAAACTCGTTTGAAAACATATTTTCGATTTGCTAATAAGTAAAAAATTGACTAAGTTTTTTTTTTTTATAAAAAAAAAACGAAATTTTTTTTTTCTGTCCTATAGAGATGCTCAAACATTTGTTAAGACAATCAATAATTGTATTTCTTCAATAGCAACAACAGTTGAATGGCGACAAAATTCATATGATCGTACAATAACAAGTATACGTAATTCTGAACCATCATGTTTAACAAAAAAGACATCTTCTTCACAACGTTTATCTTCAAGTCGTTCATGTAATGTTTTATTAACATCAAATTCAAGATCATTAAATCATAAGTCTGATAATAATCGACGAAGTCCATCACCTATTTGGAAACGACGTACAACACCAATTCGTAGACAACCATTATCAATGAATATTCGACAAAAAACAATAAGAAATTCAACTGATTGTTAATAATTGTTTTATTTTCTTTTTTTTTTTTCTTTTTTTTCATGCGTTATTTTTCTATATAGTATATTTATGCTGTCGTATCTTTGTTTCCTTTTTTTTTTTCGATCATCTTGGTGCTTTGTATAAATGATTTATGTATGAGAAACAAATCATTTGAGATTTTACAGATTGGATAAATTTGATTCTGATGATGAAGATTGAGATGAATATATAGTTTTAGAAGATTGTATTTTTAACGATGATATTTGTTGTTTGAGATCTTCAGTATTAATTGAAATGTTCCAATTAATGATATTATCCGTAGATGAAGTGAATGATGATTCATTTTTCAATAGATTTGTTTCAGGAATTGTAACATTCGATGTTTGTCTTGATAAACAAGAAGATTTTATGAAAGTATGAAATATAATGAATTTATTTTGTTTAAAGTAAGAAATTAGAATGATTCTATCTGACAGATATAAATCAAATCAATATCCCGATGAAGAAAAAAGTGAAATTGATACAATGCAATCTGATTTTTACTGATAGAATTCATTTATACTCTGCACATATTAATTTTGTTTCATTGTCAAATCTTCTCAAAAGAAAGTTTCCGAAGTGTCAAATAGAACCCTAACGTTCGATAATTCTTACGTGATCTTTTCATATAGATGATGAGAGTTCAAAAATATCATCAAAAAATTTCGATAGCAACTATTTTTCCTTGCTTGGCCATTACATTTCACAGTGACTTATCTATTGGCGCCAAAAAACACATCGATGAATATGTCTAATTATAAAATTAACTCTAAACTTCTACAAAAGAATGTATTTCAAACTAAATCTATTTTATGCTCGTAGGAAAATATATATCAGACATTTTAAATGTAATAGAAATCGTTTTCCAATTTCAAACAAAGCAATTCTGATGATTTCGTATTTTTGAAATGCAAATATCTGACTCTTAACTTTTTGATCTGATAATTCTAGTCGATATTGATTGTTCTTCTGCTTTTAATAAATTAATATATGGTGATAGAAATCTAAATTTGTTTTGTATTGTGTTTAACTTTACAACAATTTTATTGTATTTGAAATGAGGATCCTTGAGAAACTGTACTGAATATTTTTTTTTCTTGTCAAACGTAATATTAGTAACTTACTTTGTATTTTGAATAATTGATGTAATAGGTAGAAGTGTTTTTGAAAATTTTGAATTAGTTTTTATAGAATGAGCAAGTTTCTCTTGAGTTATTTGAGGTTTATTTATATTAGATAATGAATTTTTTGTAATAAATATTTGATTATTCATTTTTGAATGTTTTTCTTGTAATTTAATTGATTTATGAGATAATCGATTATTATTATTATTATTATAGATAAAAACTGATGAATTTACAGGTTTATTAATAATTTTGAAATTTTCATTAGATGAAAATTGTAAATTTGTTTTTTTTGTTTTAATTCGTATTGATACTGGATAACGTTGTAATTGTTGTTTAAGTTTACAATGTTTATCAAAAAATAATTTTTGTTCATAACGATTAAGACAAGTTTTTGCATTAATTAATTTTTGACTAAATTTTAAATTTTCTTTTTGAATATGTTCATATAGAATTTTTCGTTTATTTTGTCTATATTGTAAATTAATTTGACGTTGAAATAAATAATTATTATTATTATTATTATAATATAATTGATAATTTTTTTTAAATAATTTTTCTTTTGATATATTTATT
>CAJNOL010002922.1:0-29469 GCA_905250125.1 Rotaria sordida | reverse complement strand
ATACTTTCACTTCTTCTGAATGTTAATACTCAAAATAAATAGATCTTCCATCAAGGACACTCATATGTTAAAAAATTCTCATCTATTAACAGTTGAATCAATATTGTTGTGCTGAAGTTTAAGTATTGATTAAGTATCAAACTCTTCTTTTGGACATCGAAATACAATACAAGTTGGTCGATTTTGATCTTCATCTTGTTTTGAATTAGATGAATTTGCTAAAGTACTTCTTTGATCTACATATGATGCATCAAGAACACTACGTACAATATAAATACCAGTACCAAAATCAGTACCTTTTGGATGATCCCATTGTAGTCCAAGACCATTACGACATATAATCGTCAACCTGTGAAATTCAGAACTTATGAGTTGCTTTCAATAGATATTAGTTAAAGAACGAACATGTAATGAATGTGTTTCAATTTTACATGATTTTAAAAATTATCTTGAATCATATTTTAATGGTATGATGAGTTTATTTTTCTTGTTTTCATACTCCTTTATTTAGTTTGAATTCTTGATTCAACTATACTTACTGCTGTTCAAGTATCTCAACGTTATAGAACAAGTGGCTTCTTACCAGATAAAGCCATTTGTGAGTATTTTTCCAACTCATAAATTTGAATTTTTGTCTTGGTTTTTTTAAATAAAGAGTTAATTGATAAAGGATGTCAAAATTTACGTTTACAAGTGAATAATGAAATAAAAAAAATTATCACAAGAACAATCCGATACATCGAAACAGGATTCAGATATAATTAAAGAAGATTTAAAAGCATTTCAGCTAAGTTGTAACACTGATCACGAATCTGTTAATCACTTAAGAAATCTAAAAAGAAACAAATGGAAAACCTACAATTGATAATGGCTCAAGCTAAAAATGAAAATAATATAGATTCAGCAACGAATATTAAAGAGATAGCTATTCCTGATCTTGAAAAATAAATTAATGGAATATCATATCACATAGCTGAAAAACATAAACGGCAAGATAGTTTATTAAGTGGAATTGTTGAACCTAAAGCTATTGCTGATATGGGTTTGGATTGATATAGGGTGTGGGTGTGCGTGAGTCTTTTCTGTACCAACGCCCATAACCACGCCCACACCATTACTCAAAATACGAACCAAGCTATTCTTTCAACTTGCTTGTGAAGTTAATCATTTTCTCTATAACAAACGCATTAAAAAATCTGTTCTAACGCGTTTGTTAAAGCCTCATTTTCACAAGAAAAAGTATGCATTAAAATACACGTTCAAACACTTTTATTTAAAGATAAAACTTTTTTTCACGAAAAAACGTGTTAAAAACTATGTGTTTAAGTATGTGTATAAAAATTTCGTGTGTTCAGCAAAAGAATTCGAAAAAAAACGCATTCAGATGCATCACAAATAAACGCACCGTAACGCTTAAAATAAAACATGTTCGAACGATGTTTTTGGATGGCATTTTAAATTGAAAAAACGCGTTGTGAATAAACAAAGATGCATTTAAACGTGTTTCAGACAAAAAAATGCGTTTAAACGCAAAAGTAGCGTTTTTATACAAATTTTTTTTTCATGGATACTATACAATTATTTTTCGCATTTTGATGTTAAACATGAACAAGAAAAAGATTGAGTTTTAGCTCGTCTGGTTTCTACTAAGATGAAAACTTCCTGAAACATGGTTGCTACGGGGAGTCACATATATCATTGAATGAAGGATAGAAGAAAAAAAACCTCGACAAAATTTTTTTCTGTTCTTTCTTATTTATTTTGGCAACACGTTTCTGCACGATGCTTCGCCCTTTTTTTGATATCCTTTTTTACATTTGTTGCTGTCTGTTTTTCTTCTTTTCTTCAAAACTATGAATTCAAAAAATTACTAAAGTATTTCTAGAAAAAACTTTTTAAAAATAGTATTGATTTTCAAAATTTTCAGATATTCACTTATTACTATGAGTTTTACTTCGTCTACTTATTCATCTTCCTATTGGTCTAGAGAACCCTTGAATGAAATTTATTCCATATTTAGACATCATGTGGCTTCGTTGTGTGATCAAGAGAGAAAAGTCAATCAAGCAATCGACGAATGGAGCATCGGTCTGATGACTCAAATAAGAGATTATACATCCCAACAAAAACGTCTTCTTGAACAAGTTTATGAAAATCAACGAAAATATCTCGGGAACATGCGTGACCAATTTGTTGAAACAATTTTAATCTATGAACGGAAACGAGATACTGAAGAAATTAATCGACTTCTCGAAAAATGTAAAACTTTAGAAGTGGAATTAGTTAAATTAAACTATCCTTCAAAAGACACACCATTTATTGAAATTACACCAGTAGAATCGTCAGAACGAATGGATCACGAAGAACTCAATCAAGGTAAAACTGCAAATGAAAACTCTGAAAAACCATCCATACAGAAGAATGAAACTGGATCTTTGCTGGGTAGAGGAGGCTCTGACGTTAACTCATATTCAAACCCAACGTATGCAACTGTGAATCAAATAAAGTAAGTTTGTATAATATTAAATTTACTGATTGTACAATTTTCAAACTTATTTTGCAGTCAAACGTCGACAAATACGACCTATCATTCCACAAGTGATAATGATTATAATAATCCAAACGCATTAGATATTGGTGATGATAAATCGAACGATAAATGTCCAGTATGTTACATGATATTTCCATCGACCATGTCAACAGCTCTTCGAACAATTCACGTGGACAAACATTATGAAGATAATTGAGAAAGAAAAATATAAGAGATAAAATTCAAACATGGACCTATATAAACACTTATTTCATCAATGGACACATTGAACTTGTCATTACATTTATTTATATTGTAAAATTCCAGAATGAAAAAATAATGATTCAAAATTTTTCATAATTATCTCATATTGCAAAGACCAGATTAGTTTTAGTGACAAACCACGATACGTGTAAAAAGTTCAGAGTGTGTTTGCGTAGGTTTGAGTGTCGGTGCGGGTACATAACAGATCATAATTCATACCAACATCCATACGCTCGCGAAGAATAGTGATCGACGAATTGTCCTAGCACCGGGATAGAGACCATTCCAAGGGGGAAACATCGTACTTTTATACTTTACGTACTTTACGTACTTTAATGTATTTTATTGTACTTTAAAGTATTTTCAAGTATTTGAAAATACAGTGCACCTTAATAATACTCCCCCCTCCCTTATGTATTTCTAACTTTAAACTATTATAGTTTTCTCTTTTCTAAATAATGAGTATACAGCGAGAAAGCGCAGACTTTACTGCATCATATGGCTGATTGATCATAGGTAATTAAAGCAAATCAGAAGACAAAAAAAATGTCTCCAAAGAAAAGATGATGATTTTTTTTCGATAATTTTTAGCCAGAGCAAATCTAATTTTTATCTTTCCGCTGTTTTTTGTTGTCTCATCGCATAAAACTTCAATAACTGTTTGAATATTTAAAAGTTTATTTTCATCAATGCATCTAGTTAAGTAAAATAACACACTAGCGTCAATTTATTAATCTCGGAATTTGAAAAGCTCCGATATGAAGTTAATGCATAATTTCCTTATGTTAAGCATCGTGGTTCAGAAAAACATTGAGTTCGTTTTCTGTTTTGTCTTCATTTTTTCGGTTCGCTTTGCACGTGTCTCTTTGTCTATATCTATACTGGACGAATATAGCACATATATTTATACGTGTCTGTTGCGTCTGGCCAACGAACAAATCACATATACACTTGATCTATCAACATCGATTTCCACTGTTTACGTTCATTATGAAGAATAAATATAATTCGTACACTACTGCCTTCAAGCACAACGTGTTACAAGAATATCGCTCTGGTGTTTTCGGTTCTGGATTCAAGTCATTAGCCAAACGATTTAAAATAAAAGGTGGTCACAAGCTGATTATGCGTTGGTATCAATAATGGGAAGGCACCGTTCAATCATTAAACCGAAAATCAAAAGACGGTCGACCACGTACAATGACACAAGATCAAGTAAAGCATTATCTATTGAATTTCATTACTATGATGAATAATCAACATAAACCAGTCAATTATAAAATAGTACAATCACATATTGAAGATTCATCAGATCAAAAAGTGCCATTAAGTGACATTCAAAGATATGGTAAAGAATGCGGTATTAAGTGGAGAAAAGTTCAAGAATTAACGCTGCCTAATAGTAAGTGTATGGTCTCATGATAAAGACATATTACTACTTCGTTTGAATGTTTAAAAGCTCATTTAATCATTTTCTGTGCTTAGTCGATGACGAACATTGGAATCAGATTGCTAAATTTCGAAAGTTTTTACAACGAATTCACAATGATAGACTGGTATTTATTGATGAAACAGCTATTTATGCAGTTATGCCACCTCGTCAAACACTTGTAGCACCTGGATATCAACCATTAATTATTGTCGAGAAACCATCAGCTTATGCTCAACGTTATGATTTTATTGGTGCTCTCAATAGTTCACAATCGATCGCTTGTATGACTTTGACACTAGCTGATCGTAAAAATCGAAATATTGAAGGTATTAGAAAAGAAGTAGTGAATGAATGGATCATCAAAATGTTAGCACCAGCAATTAATCGATTAGGTATTAATAATATTTATTTGATATGTGATAAAAGTCGGTCTCATAGCAAGGTGAATATGATGGAAACATTAAAGGCTGGTAAATGTAAATCAGTCGTAGATATTTTTTACATGCCAACAGCATCAGCAAAGTATATGTCACCATTAGATAATCCAATTTGGCATGGATTCAAAGAAGCTATTCGAAGTCAATATCCAGTCACAACAGCAAATCTTCCGTCGCTATTTTCAAAAACTTTCTTATCTTTATCGCGACGACAGATCAAGAATGCATATCGTAAATGCGCCATTGCACATGGTACTGATGTATATTATGATCGATCGTCTACATAAATAATGTTCTTTTTTGTAATCCAGATGAAACATATATTGTCGAAAAAAAATCATCATCTTTTCTTTTGAGATGTTTTTTAGTCTTCTGATTTACTTTAGTTACCTATGATGAACCAGCCATATGATGCAGTAAAGTCTGTACTTCCTCGCCGTATACTCATTATTTAAAAAAGAGAAAACTATAATAGTTTAAAGTTAGAAATACATAGGGGGGAAATATTATTGAGGTGTACTGTAATAGAGAAATCCAATATCAAATGATCGTTCCCGTTCAACTATATTTGATTATAATGAATTTATTATCACTGAATAAAACAAAAAAAAATTTTATTTAATGAAACTGAAAACAAACGATGAAAATTTATTTTTTTATAGGATTTTAAAAGTTTATTTTAAGGTAGAATTCGTTATCGTCGAATGGCTGGTTATTAACCAGAACTTGTTTGTTTATTATCATGATTA
The DNA here is from genome assembly GCA_905250125.1 of Rotaria sordida. Taxonomy (NCBI): domain Eukaryota; kingdom Metazoa; phylum Rotifera; class Eurotatoria; order Philodinida; family Philodinidae; genus Rotaria; species Rotaria sordida. The sequence continues at coordinate 24,057 of CAJNOL010002922.1, read as the reverse complement.
CCAAATAATAAAGTACCTCTTTTAATAGATATTTCAACTAATTCAAAATATGGGTTGTAGGAATCATTTGTTTTCTTATTAAAAAATAAGCTGTTTTTTAATATATAGATTAGTAGGAGTTTTTTAAAATATTTTCTAAATTTAAGATAATCATGTCTAATTGGAAGTCGATTTCGGATTTTCTCATGGATTTATTTGAAATCAAGTTTCTTCCAGTAATATTAATGAATGCATTTAGTTTTTAAATATTTTACATTTTTATTATAGTGGTGGGTACACAAAAAGATGCGAAGGACATTATATAGCATTTTTTTTAATCTCATGACCTTGCCGTTTTGGTACTTCGGGTATATGTTGTTGTTGGTATTTATTGGAATTCCATTTTGCATGATGTGCTTGTGAGCGTGTATCGGAATCTTGTTTGGCATAGGACTTTGCTGCGTTGGCTATTATATAATTCATATTTGTAACGGACTCAACAAATTATTCAAAAACTATTAATTGATTCTTATTCTAGTTATCATGGCTTTCAAGTAAATTTTTACAGAATGATGGTGATGATGGCATGAACATTTTTTAAATTCATTTTCTTACTTTTTTTCCCTTGTTAATTAAGTAGCTATTCTAGATTTGTTTTTAGATTTGTGTCTTTTATAGAAATAATGATGAAACTTAACTTATCTATTCAAATCATTAACTAGAAGGTTCAATTGAATATAATCCATTTGCGGTTTTACGTGCTTATGTGTGCCCTATTGTGAAGCAACTGGTTCATAAAGTAACTTTTTTATTTATTCTTCATTTAAGCTATTCTTTTTTTATTTTTTAAAGCTCAAACCAATCAAATACTTTCAAGCAACGGGTGATAATGAGAGTGTGGATGTGTGTGTGAGTGTGAGTATGAGTGTGGGTGTGAGTGTGGGTGTGAGTGTGGGTGTGAGTGTGAGTGTGGGTGTGTATGAATCTTTTCTGTGCCAACACCCACACCCACATCCACACAAACACACATCCACATCCACACAAACACACACCCACATCCACACATCCACATCCACACAAATACACACCCACATCCACACATCCACATCCACACAAACACACACCCACATCCCACATCCCACAACCGCACCCATACCCTTACTCAAAATACGAAACAAGATATTCTTTCAACTTACTTGTGAAGTTAGTCATTTTCTCTATAACAAGCGCATTAAAAAATCTGTTCTAACAGGTTTGTAAAAGGCTCATTTTCACAAGAAAAAGTATGCATTAAAATACACGTTCAAACACCTTTATTTAGAGAAAAAACCTTTTTTCACAAAAAAACGCGTTGTAACGCTTAAAATAAAACATGTTCGAACGATGTTTTTGGATGGCATTTTAAATTGAAAAAAACGCGTTGTGAATAAACAAAGATGCATCTAAACGCAAAAATAGCGTTTTTATACAAATTTTTTTTTCATGGGTACTATGCAATTATTTTTCGCATTTTGATGTTAAACATGAACAAGAAAAAGATTGAGTTTTAACTCATCTGGTTTTTACTAAAATGAAAACTTGCTAAAACATGATTGCTACAGAGAGTCACATATATCATTGAATGAAGGATAGAAGAAAAAAAACCTGGACAAATTTTTTTCTGTTCTTTCTTATTTATTTTGGCAACACGTTTCTGCACGATGATTCGCCCTTTTTTTCATATCCTTTTTACATTTGGGTATGGGCGGGTGTGGGGGGGGGGAGGAGAGGGTGGATGTGGGATGTAGGTGCGGTGGATCTGGGTGTGGATGTAATTGCACGTAATAGCAGCACCCACACACCCACACCCTTATTGAGTTATACATAGAAAGATACAGTTCTTCACAGGCTGTCATTGATATTTAAAAAGTTTTGAGAGAAAAATTACTCCGATATACTTTTAAGGTAAAAATATAAAGAATTTTCATAAAAAATGGTCATTATTGTCTATTTCTTGAAGCAGAGATCAATGCATTTTAAACACGATTTACGTTTGATAATCTTATTTTATGATGGTGTATTTAACACATATAATCAAGATACGTTAGTTAACACAAAAAAAGGGGCGTTCTTCAATAGTAATATATGTTGTCACAAAGTGTTAAATAGATATCTCTACAATTCATCAAAATCTTCGAAAATTCATAAAATAGTACCTGAGAGTAATTTGAAAAACATCTTCATATCTCTGATTGGACTTTAAAAAAGAACTGAAATTTTGAATATGAGCATAGCTTTTTACCAAGTTTCAAAAGTTATAATTCGTTTCAAAATCCTCTCTCAAGCATACAGATCAGTCTATTTTCAATTAATATGAAACTTCTCGTCTAAAACTAGATTAATTCAATCATATATCATTAAAAGTTTTTCTTTATTATGAAATATCCGAAATCAAAAAAACTTTCGAAGTAATTTCGAGATTTTCAATTCAGAACAAAAATTAAAAAACTATCAACTATCTACAATATGCCTTTTTACACATGGATAGAAGAAAAAAATACAGTGACATAATAGAATCCAATAAAAATAAAAGTCTTTTGTTAATATTAATCATTGATTATTTCAAATCGTTCGTCATTATTTCCAGTTCTTCTTGCTACTTTTTTGGTAACTGGCAACCTATTGAGAAAAATGAAATAAAAGTATTATATAAAATATTATTTACAAATTCTGTAAATTGCACTCTTCATTTAGACGATCATCAAGTGTGCGCTTTTGTCCATTGCAGTTTACTAAAAAGGCAAATATATACAAATATGAAATCAAAAATTTAAATATTAAAAAAAAACGAATCGTTATTATTTCACTGTACATTATGAGCATAGCAGTCACATACCATTTATAATCATTTCTCCACTTCACCATAGGTCAGGGTAATATGTTATAGGTGATGATATAGAAGAATCTTCACAATATAAAGGTTGAATCTCCACCGAACAATGAATGGGACCAATTAAACATTCATCTCGCTTGACTATTTCGAAGCATGTTCTATAAAAAATAATAATAAAATACAAGATTATTCATATATGTTCAAAAATAAAATGAAATATGTCAAAATAAAAGTGTTTCTTTTTCTCATAAGCCTTCATCGATATCGAGTTCAGTTTAACAATGTTTGATAGTATCAAAAGGTAAATCAAAATATTTTTATCCGACTTTTATTAGTATAGAATTACAGTTTTCATTCATTAACTATTATGGTTCTCATTCCGATTTACAATACAGCAGAGAATTCATTGTTCACAAAATTCAAAATGTTCAACTTACTCGAAAGATTCTTCTTTACAATTTACATAACAAAATTCCGTCATTTGATTATTTTCAATAATATAAAAGCCATCGATTAATGAAATTTTTAACCGTTGATGACCAGTACCAAGTGTACAATGGAATCTTTCAGGAATCTAGGTAAATACATAATAAAAAACTTAATATAGTTAATAAGTTCTATTATTATTATACGAACTTTTATTTTACATTTCATGAAATATCGAGCATTAACGAGAGAAACAGTGGACTGCTCAATATAAATTTCGACTTGCAAGTCTTTCTTAACATGAGTCTTTTTGTCTAAGTGTGAAAATAAAGAATATTAAATAAACTAAATAATTCGTAGATAGAAAATTACCTTGAGATAATTGATTTGACCAGAAGATGACTGTATTAACATTAGGAAAACTAATGGCAGCTCGTACAACTCTCAAATTATATTGATCTAAGATTTTCTTTACAGTCTTTGCTATTACTTTTTTTTCTTCGCCTGAAAAAAAATTAAATACAGATTGAGATATAAAGCTAACTTCATTGTAATGTAAAATCAAAATAATATTTTAGATATAAATTGTCGAATTTTAAAAAAAGTGAAATTGTTTTTTTTTATAGAGATGCAAAAAGATATGTGCGTACCTGATGGATAGGATTTTAGTGAAAAAGTTTGTTTTTTTCCTTCGTTTGCACTCCTTCCCTTATTCTTGTCTATTTCGTTGTTAAGATATTTCTGAATCCAGAGCTCTCCGAGTCTGAAAAGAAAAATGAATTTAATAAATATATGTATTAAAAAAATTTTTTAAAAATCTATTTCAATTATCAATATATTTATGTCATATCAAATCGGTTAGACTTACTTAATTCTTTGTGGACTGCCACCAATTACTTTACATTTGACAGATAATATATCAGAATATGTTCCGTCGTTTTTTGTTGAGAGGCTATAAGGACTAAAATGATTTCCATCCTGAGATTGTGATACCATGCTTAAATCCATATCAACATTACCAGAGGGTAACCGACCACTACTCTGAAATATTAAAATCAATATGAAAAGACAATATCTGCTTTTTTCAATCCGATATACCACAATTAATTCTAGTGGATTGTTAAAATCATCCGTGAGTGAAACAGGTCTTCTTACTTTCGTCATCTCTTCGAATTTAGTTTTAATTGGATGACGTAAATGGACTGCAACAGGTTCATTTAATAAATCTGAAAAGAAAACATCTTATGTTGATTATTTTTTGATAAAAGCATATCTTAAAATTCTTACTAGTAGTAGATGAATTGTTGTTGGTTCCAACTACTTGATGTAGTAGCTGATAATCAACAGAAATCGACGATGATTTATGTTGGCTATTCTTTGATTTTAACTTAATTTGTCGTTGATTTTCTAAAAAAATAGTTAAAATAGATATGAAAGTTGAATAATTATGTCTAATATACCATTTATCACAGAGACGTTTTTTGGGACTATCGATATAGCTACAACAACAAATAATATTAGAAAAAGAAAGATTTCATTTGATCTTACCATTATCAGTATTACTCATTGAACCCGACGTTTGATCTGCTATTTTGTTGGATACCTCGTTGCACTCTTTTCCAGTTTTAGCTTTTTTTTGACTTTTTTGATATCGAATTCTATCAATTTCATCAGGTTTCGTAGATGATTGATTATTAAAATCTACATGGTAAAAATTAATAAACACATATTTGTTGCAAATAATCGAGTTTACATAATTCATTTGTTGTTACATATGTAGCATGAGTTCGAATCTCCTCGTGTTGGTTATTTTTCATAAAATTTCCATTTTCTGTAAATAAAACAAAAACAAAAAGATAGAGTTGAAAAACTTTATGAAACTTCCTATACATACGTATATCTTCGAGTATTCGTTGTTCTTCGGATATTCCACCTATGTAAAAAAAAGAATAATATTTTTATATATACAAAATCAACTTACTATTTGTTGTTGTGATTGTTGATATTTCATTAGCAACAAGTGATAATTGAGAACCTAAATTTAATCACAAATGATATTTCAATAATCATAATCAATATTACCATTTATTGTTGACATTAACTCAGTTTGTTGTTGAGCAGTTGCATTATTTGAAATATTTGATTGTAATGACAATGGAGACTTTTTCATCAATGATTTAATCATTTGTTCTTGTTTCTGCAATTTCTCCATAATTTTTTCATCATTTTTTGCTCGTTCTGAAAAGCTTGCTAATAGGATTGCAATCATTTGTTCTTGTTTCTGCAATTTCTCCATAATTTTTTCATCATTTTTTTCTCGTTCTGAAAAGCTTGCTAATGGGATTGCAATCAATTGTTTTAAATTTTCGATAGATGCCATAAGTGGTGCTATATCCTGTTTTTCTAAATTAAAGGAAACCGAAAAGTATAATCTTGACAAGTTAATATATAGGATGTATGGAAAATAACTCCAGAAAGAATAAATGCAATACATATTTCCACCATATTTTGACTAAACGAGCCAATATTTTTATTACTGATAAAGGAGTCAACATAACTCGTATTCAAGAAGGAAACATTATCAGATATTGTTTTGAAGTAGTACAATTAACTTTAACAAAAAACTGTAACCTTTCATGAATTATTAAAAACCTATAATGCAGTTTTCTCAATAGCTGAAACTTGCAAAGTACACTGAGTAATGAGACATGTATCTGCTTAAGCAAACGACACTAGTACGACGAAGTACTTGAAAAAATTCGATATCATTTATTTTTGGCTAAGGAAATGAATAAATTCTTTTTTTATAACTCGAACTAGGTTATAATTTTTTGTTGTAGTTACTTGTTCTATTTCAAAACGAATTCTGATGTTTCCCTCAGGAATATGAGCTATACATACTTTTTTATCAGTGGTAAAAATATTAGCCTATTTAGTCAAAATATGTCGAGAATATGTACTGAACCCATTCTTTGTGAGAGTCACTTTTTGAATATCCTATATAATTGTATTTACGTAAATAATTCTCATTCAACGGCATAAATAAACCTATATGAAAATAGAAATTTGATTGAATAAATGTATTTATTGTTGTCTTATATATTTACTGTCGAGATTCGTATCAATATTAAACTGTGGTGAGATACTACTTTGTCCGGAGTAGACATTATTTAGGTGAAGAACAGGTGGTGATGGAGTACACAATGGTGATGAATTATCTAAATTATATATTATAAATTTTTAATTAGTATTATATTTGCTTACTCACCATCAGTATGATTCATATTATTTTGCCTACAAATTTATAGTAATTAAATATATATATATATTTATGTGAATACGAAAAAACTTTAATACATATCGTCTTAAATAATTACTTACATAGTAATTGAATGTTGCGCCATATACGAAGTACCATATGTTACTCATTTATATTTATACTCATGTTTAGGGAAAATTCCGTTGCAGTAGTCGCCATTTGTCTCAGGAAAAAAACCTTGCTTCTAAGTAATATCCGGAATCCAATGAGCAGACTTAGCATGATGAATTATTTCTTTAAAAAATTAATTTTTGATATTGATAAATTTGTTCTCTGTTATGAGAATTGAATACAAAGTTGTTGAAATTAGCTGATTTTGGAAGATAGATGGCAGTAATGAATGAGTTACATTATTTATTATGTCTTACTGAGATGAAAAATTGTATCAATTTATCAATTTTTAATAATAGGTTTTTTTCTGAAATCTTTCATACCGTTCAAGAAAAAACGGGTTTCAGATGTGCACTTGTCTTAGTAAGATTCTTTTCAACTTGAAATGAGGCTTAGGTACTTAGAACAAATAGCTGACTCGTACTATAATTGATGTATTGAGACGAAAACAAATTTATCAGGACAAGTAGTTGACTGAAAAATTGCTACATTTCATATGGTCAACTGATTTAATAATTCGAGTTGTGATATATTCTATAGAAATAGTTCTCTAAATAGCGTTCTTAACAATCTTCGATTTCAATTTCAAACTTCCAAAAAACACAGAATAAATAGAAATATACAATTTTTTTACAGGTTTCTATAACCGTGGTATATTGTTCTAAAGAACAGAAGATGTTGGGAATAGAAAATAAAGCAAATATTGGTCAAATTTATAATGTTTTCAAAAACTTCTAATAAAAAAGTAAAATAATAAGAATGAAATTCATATTCATAGTATATTATATTAGAGAAAAAATCATTCGTAAAACTTGTTCATATAGCAATGAGATGACACGATTATTTGTCCTTATTTTCAAAAAAGAAATTTAGATGAAGTATGCACAACCATACAATGCTTTTATAAAATAAAATGAAAGAATAATGTAGTTCACTTTTTATTTTAATTCAAGATGTCTTTTTCTATGAACAAGATCTTTATTAATTGTTTGGAAATAAAAAAGAATTTACTTTTGTTAATATTTATAGCAAAGGTCAATCTTATCGTTTAATGGTTGAAATTCTTTTTTCTAATCATTTCATAAATGTTGAAATATAAAAAGATCTCATCTTTGGCTTTGGTTTTCTGTTTTTTTTATAAACAATAGATGCATGTTAACGACAGTTATTGTTTGCTTTTCCGGTTTATTTTTCTTTAATGATATAAATTGTCAAATATCAGTATAAAATAATGAAATATTAATATTGCTCTCTTAACAATATTTTTGAAGAGCTGATTAAAAAAGTAACAAAAATTAACTTATGATCAATCTATGTTCTACGTATTAGCTAAATTCCTTTTATTTGTGTACAATCTTTAGGACTGACTACTACTTCACCAATAATAATAATATGGATAACATGGATTTTTGTAAATAGATTGAAAACGTCAATAGATCGAGCAACACATAAATTATAAGTAGACCAACACTTGGTCTATCATATGATCTTTCTAAATTAATTTTTTAATTTTTTAATAGAAAAACGTCAAAAAAAGAAAAAATTAAATTAAATGTTCTTTTTTGCTTCTTATGTTAAATTTTCGGTCAAATTGAAAGACCATCATCAGAACTGGATCATTAGTGAAGTTGAGTGCGATGTTGAATAAACGATGTGAGTAAAACACGTACAATTAATTAATGTTAATGTTAATGTTAGGGTGTGGGTGTGGGTGTAACTTCTAATCTTCTCTTCAGCCACACCCACACCCACACCCTCATAATATTTAAAGAATTCAGTTTAGTGTCTTGTGGTTTCAAAAAATGGCAGCAGATACGTTGTCAAACATCGACTGTTATCAACTCTATAAAACCTCAATGAATATTCATCATGAGTAATTCCACAGATATACAACCGTCTTTTGTGCTGATTAGGCGTACAATGAATAGAAAAGTATCTGTGACTTGTACTTGAAATCCTGTACTTTCATGTCGTTTTTTAGAAGCATTTAAGGAGGAGAAGAGTCAGCTATCGATTATTGAATTTTTGTAAGTTGATATTTGATCGAAAGATAGGTACATACAAGACTAGCACAATCTCGAAATGGTTCTTTTTCTCAATGCGTTGTGACCGATATATAAGATTTTTATGTAGAACAAATATTGCGTAATTTGGACTAAAATGTTTTTTCTCCACAGTAAACATATAAAAATCGTTGTCCTGAAAAAACTCATATGGGATAAGAGTTCTGTGAAGCTCTTACTCTAGTCACCATTTGTTGTCGAATTAAGTATAAGCTTTAAATATCTTAATAATCTGACTGATATTCTTTCTCATTTGAGGTTCCTGGAGAATGATCTGAAGCCACATAATTTAGGTAATTTTCAAATATTGTTTTCGAGCAAAGTTATTTTGCTATGCTATATGCCTAATGAGCAGAAAGAAATAGAAAAAAAACCTTTTTCTCAACAAATGGTCGGATATGCATGGATGTAGCCTATAAAAGTATGCAAACATATCCCATTAATATATATATAAAAGAATTTCAATTATCTCTTCCCTGTTGTAATCAAACAAATTTTTTTTTCTATTGATCTACTGTCTGATGAAATGATTGCGCTTATCTTTTACTGGTTATTTCTAAATGCACTGTGTGAACATTTTTTATAAAATGAAGCAAATAAAGAGATTTATATATATTTAGAATCAGCATAGTATCACTAATAATTTCCACTAAAAATTTTGGTGGTCATTTTCAGAAAAAATGATAGATGGCGCTCTATGCTGATTGTGTTCCACAACGGCAATGTTTGCTGTCAACGTGAAAAACTTTTAGAATTCATAGAACAGCATGTGAGCTATCCGGTTGGCGCATAAGTTCTGCACGTTTGGATCAGTAGAATTATATCGCCAATATAAAACTACATTTTAAGGAAAGTAATTATATATTCTAATAGCGCTCGGAATTCTCTATCACCCTATATATTTAAGTCTTGACTTGCATTTATTTGCTGAAAAATATTTCGAGTGCACCGAAGACACCCTCACCCTCATTTGACAATGTTCGAAACATTTCTCAGAAAATAAGTTCAAGCCAACACTGAATATACAGAATGATAGAGCATTTCAAGAGCTCTCAGAATATACAATTACTTTTCTAAAAAAATGGATTACTGTATAGATAAAAATTTTAAAAACATATGAAAAAGGAACAAAAAGTGAAGTTCGTGGAAATCTACAGGTGAGGGTGTCTTCAGTGTACTCGAAATATTTTTCAGCAAATAAATGCAAGTCAAGACTTAAATATATAAGGTGATAGAGAATTCCGAGCGCTATTAGAATATATAATTACTTTCCTTAAAATGTAGTTTTATATTGGCGATATAATTCTACTGATCCAAACGTGCAGAACTTATGCGCCAACCGGATACATTTTATGCATTCTATGATGCGTTGAAACTGCTTATACCAACGGCTTTGGTTTACTTTTCATTGTTGCTTACGCAGACTCAAGATGACGCCATTTGGTGACGTCCAAATGTTAGAAAAAATAATGATGACCACGATGAAGATATGATATTACTATTTTATAAACTATCCTGAATTTTTTATGAGATCATCGTTTTAATTGAGACATTTTTTTAGTCACCCGAAACAGGTGCATCAGTGGATTCGTTTTAGAAATGATGGAATGAATCATTCGCATCAGCTTGTAGACTATATGGTAATGAGCAACTGAATTACAATTTCACATATTTCAGATTGATGATTCATCCACATCGTATAATGCAGACAACGACAAATTTAACGTCTCTGTCTCGCCATGTTTGATTGCGAACGTTCCTCCTCGTGTTTCATTGCACTCACCTCTCATCGTGGTTTGTTTTTTTTTCGTTACTAGGAGACCTTTCATGTTCATCATACTTTTTTTATGATAGAGAGAATATTCATTTTATTTATTGTAACGAGAAGGCATCATGGCATTGAGAAAGCAGCGCAACAACTTACGTACTACTATCTTTGAGGCACTACAAGCGATTTGGACGTTACGAAACGATGATTCAATTGGATCATCGCTAATAAATTTTTCTGCTCTTCATCACATTAATGACACTTCTCTTCAATATTTTCAAACTGGCAATTTATGTAGTGAAGATGTTCAGTTGCCATTGAAGCGTCTTGATGCATCTGCTGAGTATACGGTGGTATGGCTGCATGATGGTACGAAGTTGCATAACGATACTGAAGAAGATACATTAACAAAACTACAGTGCGTCTTTAATCATGTAGAAACATTCGATAATGTGAAAAAATGTATCCATTTTCTTCGACAACTTGATGCCAGTACAACTCGACTATTTATTGTCACAAGTTGTTACTATGAAGGCATGGTATGTGGATCAGTTCTCATTATCTTTGGTGATTTAAATGAGTAGAAACGTTTAACTATTTTTAGCCTCTGATGATGATAGAATCCTACTGAAGTCGGTTATAAAGATAGTACATTGGAAAGTTACAACTATAAGTTGCAAAAACGAACATTTAAGATTTCCCATTCTATACTAATATAGACAGAAACTCACTAAACTTGATAATTGTACAGTGTACCAAATATTGAAGTTCTGTTAACTGAACGTTCAGGAATATTCGTAAAATTAGCAAGATAATATTGTCAATGGATACATAAGTTAGAATTCTACTCTTGCTATCATCCCTACATTTGTCAGACGTTTTCAGACAACTAATGGAATTTCAAAAAAGATCTTCGCTTAGAACCATGTTTTTGTCAAAATTTATTGTTGACCTGCCGTCGATATAAATCTTTCTATAAGGAAAAATGTATCTGTCCCAGGCAAAATTAAACTTTAGGCAAAATTAAACTTAAACAAAATTAAACTTAGGCAAAATTAGTTTTAGTAGGCGCGAAACAGCGAAACTTTTTTATTGATTGTTGATCTAACAATCAACAGAAAAAAAAGTATTTGTTTACATAAACTTTAAATAAAAAAGCAGAACATTCATTTTCATGTATTTAATCGTATCATAAGTACAGTGATGACTTCTCATTCAACATTAGAAGTTGAATCTTGAAAAAATAAGTTTATGAACAAGCAAGTAAGCATCTTAAATCTTTAAATAGCAGATTTCGAGAAAAGATAGTAATCATGCAATTCATGAATGAAAAGATTATTCTTCACCGCCTTACGAATAAATGTTCAACAGATTTCGATTCACGTTCTACATCTTGGTGTTGCATTTCTTCTGTCGTACAAAATACTGACTTGAAAATTTTACTATGTGATGCAAAAATTAATTAACCGGTATTAGTATGTGAAGCGATGAAAGATGTTTAGAAACGTACTCATATTGAAACCGTAGCTTCTCGAAACAGATACTTTTTTCAAATAATATACAGCTGCTTAATGATTAAGTAGCTGATTGTTTTGTAACAATTTTTCGTTTATGGCACTATTTCATGTAACTAGATACTGAAAATCTAGTGCTATTTAAACTTTACAGTAGCTATTTAGACATAATCATAGTTATTTAATAGATTTGATAGCTATTCTAAAGAACTTATACAACTACTAAATGATTTAAGTAGCTGATTGTTTTGTAACAACTTATCACTTATAGTAGTACTTCATGTAACTAGCTATTGAAAATCTATCGCGATTTAAACATTATCATACCTGTGTAAAAGAGCTATTTGAAAAAAATGCATACAGCTACTCTATGATTTTAATACCTAATTCACTTGTAACAAAATTTTGCATTGGACTTCTTTTTGTAACCAGCAATTGAAAGTCTACCCCCATATAAAAATTATTGTACCTATTTAAACATTTTCATACACATCCTAATCGATTTGATAACTTATTATAAACAGATAAAAGACGTATTCAATGCTTGAAATGATCCTTGCTCGAAATAAAAGGATTAGAATAAATGAGTACTTGAGTGTTTATTTAAAAAACTACACATTTCTTTAGTGTCGTTAGAAATTAAAACGTTATTAGTTGACGAATTTTATTTTTTTTTTCGGCCCTTGTTCGAAATAACTCACCAGGGAACATATCCAATTGTCAAATCGCTTTTGGATTGGCTATAGCCTCAAACGATAGACCTCAATGAGTTATTAAATATCCTAGAAGGGATTGGTTTTCCAGGCCTTCTGAGCAGAGATATACGCTCATTACTATTACTAGTTTTGCTGTACTACTGTACTAATATATTCGATATCTTAACTAAACATGCTTCGATCCGGCTCAAATCTATATCAGTGGTAAAGCACTCGGTGGTGATTAAGATCCCAGAGTTTGAAGATAAATCAATGGTTCTTATCGAAGATATAAATTTGTTTCATATATTGATTGATTATTAAAATACAACATTTGGTCTCGCTCAAAGATGCAAGAGTATTGACTCATCTGGAATTTTCAGCACATATTCATCTCATAGTTACCAAGCGTGTGGAAATATCAGCTGGTATGTTGGTGTTTTACTCAATAAAAATTAGAAGAGTGAGTTTATGTACTTTTCAATATGGAACTGATATGCTAGACTTAACTTTCGTAACGATGTCGATAGCTTACATGTATATTTCACTGACCGAAATAAAACTTATTTTTTGTTTGAATACATCATGAGCAAAGATTCGTTGGTGATCGAAATTGGCAAAGTGGTGTCATTTTGTACTGATTTAGTTGAAAAGAGAATGATATGTAAAGTGAAAAAAGGTGTTGTTTGGAGAAGAACATGGTTCCTCTGAATATATATATATTTAATAATGATATATAATTTCTACTACTCTTACAAATATGACGAGTGTGATTGTTCCTCATATTTCTTAATCGAGTACAGTTTATCGTGACTGTATATTATGTATTGAACATTTTTTTCTAACAACTCTGACTTCCACTGACTAAATAATTAATTCCATTTTATTTGGTTTTTTTTATTCGTTTCTAATTTATAAACATACCACTGGAACTAGATCATTTAACAAAAAGTATGCGAATTCACTCTTCTAATTCTTATTGAGTAAAACACCAACATATCAGCTGACATTTCCACACGCTTGGTAACTATGAGATGAATATGTGCTGAAAATTCCAGATGAGTCAATACTCTTGCATCTTTGAGCGAGACCAAATGTTGTATTTTAATAATCAATCAATATATGAAACAAATTTATATCTTCGATAAGAACCATTGATTTATCTTCAAACTCTGGGATCTTAATCACCACCGAGTGCTTTACCACTGATATAGATTTGAGCCGGATCGAAGCATGTTTAGTTAAGATATCGAATATATTAGTACAGTAGTACAGCAAAACTAGTAATAGTAATGAGCGTATATCTCTGCTCAGAAGGCCTGGAAAACCAATCCCTTCTAGGATATTTAATAACTCATTGAGGTCTATCGTTTGAGGCTATAGCCAATCCAAAAGCGATTTGACAGTTGGATATATTCCCTCGTCAGTTACAATAAATGCGTGACTGAGCAATCATAGAACGACTACGCTTATTTCTTCAATATCGTTAGAGATCAAAAGGGTATTAGTTGACGAATTTTTGTTTTTTCTTAGCCCCTGCTCGAAATATGTCAGTTAGAATACAGGAATAGCTGAATATTTCATTAAACAGCTACACTTTTTTTCTTCAGTATCATAAGAGATTAAAAAGTTATTCGTTGATAAATTTTCTTTTTTTTCGGCCAAACAACTGCCGCATGATGCAATAAATGCCTAGATAGTTTATCGATGAACTATAAGAAGTATAATCAGCGTCTTTTAAAAATTTTTATAATGCTTTGTCTTTCATGTCGAAAAAGAAAATATTACAAAAATCAATATTATCTTGGGTGCGGGTCTGAGGTGTGGGTGTGGGTGCGGGTCTGAGGTGTGGGTGTGGGTGCGGGTCTGAGGTGTGGGTGTGGGTGCGGGTCTGAGGTGTGGGTGTGGGTGCAGGTGTGGGTGTGGGTGCAGGTGTGGGTGTGGGTGTGGGTGCAGGTGTGGGTGCAGGTGTGGATGTGGGTGCAGGTGTGGGATGTGGGTGTGAGTGTGAGTGTGAGGTGGGAGTGTGGGTGTGGGTGCAGGTGTGGGATGTGGGTGTGGACAAGAATATCACACCCTACATCCTACACACCCCACACCCCACACACACACCCTACACCCACACCCACAACAACCCACACCCACAACAACCCACACCCACACACCCACACCCTTCATGGATTGGCAATTCCGAAAATCTGCCGTTTCCCCCTTGGCAAGTATACTATTTTTACCTGACTCATCACAATTAAAAATGTTACCCGGTCTATTTGATAAGTCATTGTCTTGAATAACTGTTTTTAATAATTCAAACCATTGATCAACTTGTTCTTCAGTTAAAACAGCTCTCTTTTTTTTCGACTGGATAAGATTTTTTCAAAATAAGATTACCATGTCGTTTTAAGAAAGAATAAAACCAATCATATGTTGGTGTACCTGATGGAAACAAGTGGCTTTTATTAAGAAATGAAGCATACTCTTTCGATAGATTCAGAAATTCATCGATAGTTACTGGAATACCCCAACTCTTAATATCAGCTAATTTTACAAAAATATTAAAAAAGAAATAAGTAGAAGTTGTTTTACTTGTAGAACAAGAGCTGCTTGCTTGAGATAACTTTCTTCTTCTTTAGTAAATTTAGTTGGTCGACCCACCTGATCGTATAAAACTTCATTATTTACATGTGAATTAAGTGTTGTATAAGGTACATGAAATGTACTTGCAGCTTAACGAATTGAACAATCATTACAAACTGATTCGTTAGCTAATTGAAAATCGTGATCACTATATTTTTTTATTGTTTTTTTGATGTATTTGCGTGTCATATTAATTTTTTTTACATCGAAACATTTACGACTGGGAATAAAATTTATTATAAGATGACGATAAATAAAGTAAATGAAATACATGCGTTTACATACCATACAAAAAAGGGAAAAAAAATATACAGACAAATCGAGGGAGAAAATTAATGTTTTTTTAACTTTGCCTGTTCGTTACATTGAACACAAAGTTCATCTCGACAAAACAGATAAATACAACAAATTCATTTGTATGATCTAGGTCCAGGAAATATAAAAAGTTTATCAGTTAGATCCTTTGGATATAAGAAAAAGTTTCACAAACCTTTACACATCATCACAAGTACTGGTTAAGTATTTCAAATTGAGATATAAACTATCCCATCATTCTAAGATGAAAAAGCGACAATAAAATATTTCTGCCATTAGAACAAGTCATTAATATAATTTAAAAACGGCTATTAGCATTGAAGTCGTTTTTTCGACCGTGTAAAATACTTAACAAGAAAAATTCAGCCAAATCACTGCATTGTATAGCATGATTAATAGCAGTATAACTCAGCAATATAAGTCATCAATATTTTTTTCTCTTATACCATTTTGTAACCCAAACATTTCTGCATCTGAAATACCAAATTTCTTTCCCTTATGATCTATTTTAGGTCTGAAATAATTTGAGAAAGAGAGTGGGATATGCTAGAAAAAAAAACACTTTTTTTCGATGATTCGATTAATTAGAAAAATAGTTAATTATTTCCAATGAATGTTATCTTATTTTGCATGTATAGATAGAGGACAGTAAGATGAACAACTTTCCCTTGAGAAGTACTAGTCGAATTTGTACGGTAGAAGTGAGAGAGGTTTCAAAAGTGCTGTCCAGCTAAAATAGCTGGAATAATCCGAATTACTCGGACAAGTTTGCTTAGGTGATCCGAATTATCCGGAATCCATCTTTTCCTTAAAAAACCTAGTTAATAGAGGTGTCAACGTTGCAAATACTACATCACAACGGTTCGTTCATTTATTGAGATATTTTCAGATCCCATAGAAGGCACCTTGGGCTATTCAATCATATCATTTTTTTCCACATATTAATGGATAAAAAATGAGTTATGAGATGGGAAAATATGTTCTATACATTTTTTCTCGAGGATCAGCACGACAGACCTTTTGCCATTTTGACTATAACTTTTTTCCAGTAAAAGTTTTTTAAAAAATTCTTTCAGCATTGGAAAGAGCACAGTTTGTTTTAGTTACGCTCCAAAAATCACCCCGTTACCATGTACAGTAAATGAGAACGAATAAAAATAAAATCAATTTTCTAGTTTTTGATCCGAATTGCCCCACCTGAGTGTATATATATTTCTTGTTTTTTTTTGTAAACGAGAACTGCTTTTTCTATATCAGCTTTACGGAGTCTGTCGCAAAAATAGTATAGTTTAAACTGTCATAATAATTAAAAATGAACATGTGTATTATTTACAGTTCATAAAACACATGGTAGTACCAGGTTTAATGAGATCATGAAACTATTCTTTGTCGAGCGTATATCTAGACGAGTCTGAATAATCATTGTTCTTACTGGTACGCACTTTGACCTAAAGTTACATTTCATCGAAAAAATATACTAGAAATGTTGGTGTTCTCGTTCCTAAGCGTCCCGTTCCCAAAGAACAAGAACGCATTTCATAAATTTCATACTGCGTTTTATAGCATTTCTTAAGTATACTGAGGCGTTCATACACTTTTGTTTATCTTTTTTACGTGAGACTGTTATGCATTCCTCGTCTCCAGGAACGGCAAACACATCCTAAGTTTCTGGTCTTCGAAAGCGGAAGCGTACCTTATATTTCCATTCCTACGAATGGAAAGAGACCTTGACAATCCTATCACGTTGTTCTGTCTCAATAGGAACGAGAATTCAAGTCGCGCTTTCCGTTCCTAAAAACGGATGGAAACGGAAACGCGACAATTCGACTTGTGTGCAGTATAAGTTCCAAATTACAAAGAAGCTTTTCTCTATGCTCTTCAATTAAGGAACTAGGAAATCTAAATATATTCCTGAGTTGTCAGCTGCTAGAACTCTACTCGCGCTCCCCATTCCTAGGAATGGAACGGGAACGCAACATCCGTAAAATATACTGTGAAAACGTGTCTTTTTTTTCTTGAAAAAGCAACCTTGTGAGAAAAACTACTTCACGCCTTTTTGGACAATACTTTTTCGATTTTTTTCATTCTGGTCTTTCTACAGTCCACCATTTTTAGTCGTTAGGAACAAAGTCACCGCTTGCAGATCGAAATTCTGAGCTGGCACTTGTCCTCCGTCATTTCAAGTTTGAGCATCACATACATGGTCATGCGTCACAATGGTCTTCACCAAACTATGTTCATTCATTGGGGGAGTCATTAATAGAAGCTAAATTCGATGACGATGCGCTGCAAGCTTTGTACGATGAATCTTTTCATCTGCCTTATCAATTAGTATGGTTACGCTCTACACAAAATACACAATTCGAACAACGCCTTCGATCTGTATTCAACTCTCTCAAGGTATTCGATGACCAAAAACTATGTATCGATTATCTTCGTACAGTTGATCAGACAAAGTTACTGATCTATTTCATCGTAGATAAACATAGTGTGAATTTCGAATGGAAGAAAATTGCTAAAGCAGTCTATGAAGTTCCTTCAGATGCTGAGAACATCAATCGGCTTGTCTTACGAATACGCGACGATGTACGCTGTGAATCCGACAATCCATTTCATTGCATTGAGCGATCCGTACGTCGTCTTACGAAAAAATATGCACCGTTTGTATCACTCATGGCTCACGTGGATTTATATGTAGCCCTGTCACGCAATGTGCGTGATCGTACTAAAATGAAGGAAGAGATGCTCGCTGCATGTCGACTGGCTTATTACGATGACAACGCATAGCTAAAAACAATCGACGAATTTGAGGCGAATTATGATCCAACAATTAAGGGCAATGCAATAAAATGGTATACACGTAAGTGTGTTTTTCTTCTTTATGCATTGTAAAACGCGTTCTTCGATTGCTCTTCAATTAGAAGTGTTACGAGATTTGAAGTCCTATTTCAGAGCAGCACTAAGCCAAAGCACACAGTATGAAAAAATAGGGCGAGACTGTTTTGCAAAATTTAACAGAACTAAAAGTTGTCTCTGATTTTTCTGTGCTCTTGGAAGGAGTTTTGTCGATCATTATGAAAGCATATATAATCTGCATTCTGTCATATAAAAGAAAGGTCATCAAAATGAAGATGCAGAGATGAAGAGTTCGATATTATGGGAACTCAAAATTTGTGTCTCAATAGATGAAATTAAATTGCATACACACAATATTTGTTATATATACGATTTTATCTTGACTCTTATTTTTGATTGCTTGAGGGATTTTTTCAAATACATTTTGTAAATGAAAAGTACCATCGACGAATTTTGCATAAAAAACACTTCTTTTCTATTAATTTGTTGAAAACATTGAATATTTTGCTGTTTTAGGCGATTCATTTGTCTATCGTCTGATAAATCGAATTCTACGCACCGGTAATCCTGATTTTATTTATCCATACCGCTTCTTTATCAACGATCTTTACGCTGAGCTTCTATCTATCGATAGACAAGATTGCGAATACTTCGATAACTTTGTTGTTTATCGCGGTCAATCTTTAACTGCAGTAGAACTGGAATATCTTCGAAATTATGTTGGACAATTACTAACACTATCCAGTTTTACCTCGACAACTGTCAGTCGGAATATAGCACTAATCTATGCCCAGGCAAGAGAGAATATGGTCAGCGTTCTCTTTGAAATTCATCTCGATATTTCTTTCGATAATACACGACCGTTCGCCTACATTGGCTCATATACTGCTATGTCCGACGAACTTGAAGTTTTGATTGCCGTAGGTACTATTTTCCAGCTTGTGTCTGTTGATTATAATTCAGAGAACAATCTATGGGTAATTGTCGTTCATCCATGTCAACAACATAGTTATGATATCAAAAATTTTATACGTAATGAATCAACACATTTTCAAAGGCATCAGCCGATACCTTTTCGACGTTCTTCATCACCGACTGTTAATAAGTTTGATGCAAATCTTAAACAGTTCAACTCAACATGCCCAATTCGAAGAGCAAACATTGAAAAAACAGTATCTCTTCCAGTATTGATAAGGAGCACGATAAAACATCGAATGACTCGTACTATCTCCTTGTGTAGCACACATGGGTTAGATTCTGAAATGATCAAATGCAACATGAAATCCTTTCAACGAGAACATCAACGGCGTAAAAAACGTATAGCGTTTTCCTGTCCATGCCTTCCCACCTTTATTTGTTCATCTTTACGGCAGTATCATTCTCTTCCGATCTTGCCAACAACCTCTGAGAACAACTTTCGGTTTCATATTGCTCCACGATTTCTACTCGATGAACCGGAGAATATTGAGAATCCGATTGATGATGATGACGACCCTAATGGACTATTTATAGCCGCTATACACGACGCAATTATGGTTTTCAATTATCAAGCAGAGGAAGATAAAAGCAAATCCATATCACTGAAGGAACAAGCAGACGAGTTGAGACATGATCTTAGAAACATCTTTAATTTCTATAAAGGTCGATGGTGTGCGGAATATTAAAAACTATGTTAAACTTTTGCGATGTTTTTTTTATCTGATGTGCTATTGAAGCTGATTCATTATCTCTTACCATCTTTAAGCGAAGGGTATGGGTGTGGGTGTTAATATTCTTCTAAAGCATCCACACCAAGGGGGAAAAAGCAGATTTTAACCGCTGAAATCTCTGGAAATCTTTGGAAATCTTGAAATCTGCTTTTCCCCCCTTGGATGAATCACTTCGGGTACCTCTCTCGTTAGTCAAATGTAAAAACATAATTTGCTATTACACACATTAGGGACAAGAAACTGCAATCTTTATTTAACAGGAAAGACAAACTTTTGAAAATTTACTGGAACAAAGTCAAAGTTCAATCTAGCGATGTAGCTGGAAGTATTGATAGGACATTGCTTACACATATAAAGAAAAATGACTTATTGTTTTTTTTACAGACGATAAATTGGAAATCGAGATTTTTGCCGCTTCCCATCTAGGCCCTAGCAATCGGGATGGGACAAGAAAAGTCAAAGATCATTAGAGTGTAAGTATGAGCTCTGGTTTCCATGGAGAGAAGACTCACTTCCATTGTGTTCATACACATTAATCAAATGTATAATTGTGGATGTGTTGTCATTTTCTACAATGTAAATAATCGCAATTGCTCCCAGTAATTTTTAAATTTCTATTTAATTATCCAATACTCCATGTGTTTAAAGTTCATCTGATGTCTTTATACTATTCTTCTTTTAATAAAGTATCTGTTGAATAGCATCTCGAACTTTTTCTTGTGCTATCTGAATCTTTGTAATTGATTCGTATTCCTATTTGTCAATTCTTAATTATAGTGCATATGTCAAATCCTCTCGAATTAAATCTAGTCGAAAAGAGTTACGTTCCTGTCCAACAGTATCCATTTGCGCGGTTAATTCTACTCAATATTCCATAATATGTTCGATACAAAATCGTTGTTGACAACTATTACACGTAGTCACACATTCACCTTTCAGACATTTAACGCATAATTCCTTTGTTAGAATTGAAACCATATTTTAGTTTTCTTTAAAAAGAGAAATTAATAATTATTTGAAAAGAAAGCAAGAAACATTTATCAGAAAAAAAAACAAGTATAGCGTTGATAGCATGTATAATATAGGAACGAAATTATTCTTATGACTTGTTATAAATAAAAAGAAAACGTGTCTAGTAAACAGAATAATAATTGTTTTAGGCATGCAATAGTATACTGCAATGATTGATGCAAATGTAAATCGATGTTTATCAAACTCGACTTTTAGAATTTTTATATGATTTGTTAATGTATCTATTTAGAAGAAATAATGAATTCAATGGAAGAATGCAAGATTTCATTATGATATTATTTCTAAATTCATGGTGTCTCTTTTACTTACAGTTTTCTTTAATATTTACGAAGCAACGTATGATTGGTACTCGATACGAAGTTTATACATTAAAAACTTAAAAAGAATTTGAATGTTTAACGTTGCCGTCATGATTATCTTTACCAGTGATAAACTTTATCTACAATAAATCAACTTTTATAACTGACTTTCTTTTATCTGGAACGCTTATAGTAGAAAAACATACCTATGTCGATAATTTCAAACTCTAAAAACAATCGAATTTCACCGAAACTGATAAGAAAGATGCAGCAGAATAATCGTTTCTCTTCGAAAAGAACAAGAAGTCGGTGACAAGTGACCAGAAATATTCGATCTGAAATACTGAGGGTATGGCTGTGAGTATTGATTTCACCATACCCGTTCTCTGTGACGTCTCTATGGTTATGCTTGCGACGGTCTGTGATAAGAGAGATGTTGCTAGGGATGGTTGTCACAATCTGTGGGGATCGATGCAAAATTCTACCCCATATACTTCAATAAATCTCTCTATTCTTATAGTTTCAAGAAGTAATATAAAATTGCTCGGCCATCGCTGTTAGACAGCATCATACCTGTAGCATGAAGGAAAAAGAAAAAAAATACTGTGGTTATAACCATTGTTTTGTCCTCTCAAATATTTACTTACGACCATGTTATTTGAAAAACTCAATTCTTTTCTTTTTGCCCATCCATATCTTAAGTTTTAGTTGTTTTCTTTTTTTTTTTGTAAGTCAAAAATAGACAAACATGAGTGAAGAATACATGTCCTTCAAGAAAGTATTTAATACAAACAAAGAAAATTTTAGTATAATTTTCTTCTTTCTATATATAGATTTATTCACAATATTTGCAGATTCTTATTCCACTTCAATTAATTTTTTCGAATATCTGACTATAATTTTTTAGTTTCATAACGTGATATGAAGAAATCAGAACAAGAAATCCACAGTTTATTCGATCATCATTATGAGTCATTGTTATATCACAAGAAAAAAATGTCTGAGAAGCTGATCAAATGGAGTAATAAGCTTATTCATCAAATCGAAGTTCATGTAGACGAACAAAATAAACTTCTCAATGAATACTTTGAAAATGAAAAATGTCTTCTCGAGACTAGACGCAAACAATTTCTGACAGATGCTGTTATTCAAGATAAGAAAAAAGACAAAGAACAAATAAAACGATTAATTGCTGAATGCAAAGCTTTAAAATTTGACTTAGCAAAGATTCATCGATATGATCAACCAATTTCATTTATGCGAATAATGAGAGAAGAACAATTAACATTGGAACAGCAACATGATAAAAATGTACATAAGACTCGAGAAAACAAATCTCATAGAAGATCAACTGAAGACAAAGCCAATAGTATTTATACTAGTGAAAGTACATATCAAATCTCGTTGAGAGAACTAACATCTGAAAATACTAAACAAACAAAGTGAGTTTCTATTTTAATATTATTTCATGATCGTCTAATGTTCATTCTATTTTCGTTTCAAGTCGAAGATCAACAATGACTGTAACTTTACCTGAAATTAAACATTCGACAACTGTTAACAAAAGTTCAAAGCTTAATGTTCACAGTCAAGGTGATTCGATAGACAAATGTCCTGTATGTTTTATGATATTTCCACAGAGAATGAATCATGTAGATCGAGAACAACACGTTAACGAACATTACATATAAATGATAGATTAGAAATAAGCCAAATACTGATCCAGATATTGATATTTTTTCAAGTGCTTGTTTTTCTTTTTTTGTATATGTATGAATGTGAAATTAAAAGAACACTAATTGAAAGTCTTAGTAGCTGATATATTTCATAGCAATCATCGATAATGTTTGCTTGATTTTGTCATTGACAATCATTTTAACCATAAGTTTTTCCTTTTTCCTAAATTTTTCAAAGATTAAAGCTTTCAGTTTATTGACCTCAAATTTTCACAATCAAACAAACTTATCCTATTTCTTGGTCATTAATTACTAGACGTAAAAAAAAAGGTGTTTTATCGATGATAAAAGAGTCTTCATCATGAGAGAAATATATTATTCTATTTCTTATGAGCGTGTTTATCAATTATTTCAATTTCGATTTTAATCGGTTATTGAATTCGTGTTTCGTCTAAAAGCTCGAATTAAATTGATACATAAAACTTCTATATTCTTTATCTTTTGTAATGGTGTAGGCAATTCAAAATTCAAGTAAAAAATTTTTTTCGCAGTTTTTTTACATCATTTGATAGAGCGTGATATGCCAATCACGAAAATCTACTTTTTAGCCTCAGCAAATGCTTCCTTCCGGTCGAAAAATACGAAATATTCGAAGAGTATCGTTTTTCGAGAAAAATACATATTTTTCAAAATGTGCAAAATTTTTCACTTTGCTTCTTTTTTCAGCTTCTGAAAATAATTTTTCCAAATTCATCATCAAAAACTGAGTATAAAAAAGTTGGTAAA
>CAJNOL010002921.1:0-29490 GCA_905250125.1 Rotaria sordida | reverse complement strand
TTTAACCACTTTAACTTGTAAAGTTTAAAGTTAAAGTGCCACCCCTAGAATCAGCCACATAGACAGTATCCGATTGATCGACAACGACTCCATTAGGCGAATGCAGTTGTGTAAGACTATTTCCTTCTCCTTGACCACCGGCTACGACAATACCTTGTTTTGCACCTTCTTGCCATTTCGTGACACGATGATTTTCAGTATCAGACACATAAGCTGAACGATCTCGATTGACAAATACGTAGGAGGGGTAAGAGAGTTGATTGAGACGATTTCCTTTTCGATTGCCACCTGCAACCACTGTTCCTTTAGTATCACCAATTTGATATCGTCTCACTTCATGTTTTAAATCGTTAACGAGATAGAGAAAACCATTGTCGCTCATTGTCAAACCCCAGCAAGAGATATTTGAAATAATTGTTTCTCCACGAGTACCATTTCGACGAGGCCATCGAACTACTCTGTTATTATTGTACTCGGAAATGATGAGACTATCGCTCTCTTTATCGATAATCACATCAAATGGGCTATTTAATTGATGAGCTTCATTCCCTGCTCTATTTCCACCTGCAACTTCTGTGCCGTT
This sequence comes from Rotaria sordida, assembly GCA_905250125.1. Lineage (NCBI taxonomy): Eukaryota > Metazoa > Rotifera > Eurotatoria > Philodinida > Philodinidae > Rotaria > Rotaria sordida. The sequence continues at coordinate 28,907 of CAJNOL010002921.1, read as the reverse complement.
TGTTGCACCAGATTTCCATTCCACAATACGGTGATTGTCAGTATCAGCAACATAAATCGTTTGATCATCGTCGACGTACAAACCATGTGGCCAATCGAGTTGATTGTTTTCACTGCCTTTTCCATTTCCTCCAGCAACAGTGATACCATTCGTTGACCACGTTGCATTTGGATGAATATCAATGAAACTTGCACGTATTTGCACTAAAATGAAACAAAAGTATGAAGTAGAGATAAACATTGATTTCATTAAAAATGAATCATCCATTTTTTTTTGAGTTGTGTTGAGTTACTGTCAATTTTGCTGACATTTCATTAGATATTTACAATTTAACTGATATGATCAGAAAGAATTAATAAAACTTTTATCAGAAGAAATATTCTTACCAAAATATGAAATTCTACAAACTATCAAAGTGTGAATGAACTTATTTTTTTGAGATCCAATTTATTTAACATATTCATTGAAATTTATAGCTGAAAATGGGATTTTTTTACAATTGTACTCTTTTTTTCTTGTGAATGATCACACTTTCAATATTCGTTAATGCAGAATCATGCACTTGTTCTAGTTTTAGAATAAAATATTTATCGAATCGTATTACCAAAAACTACAGCTATTTCTGGAACATAGGAAAATACAATAAATCAGTTGCCATAACATTAATGTTAGTGTCGGTTTTCTTTCTGTGTGCCAAAGAGTGAGCAAGCTATGATAGAGTTCGAACGTGAGTAAAATTAATCGAATTATTCAAATAGATGACTGACAATTAGTAAACAAATGAGACTATTGTTTCTGTTGAAATCTCGTTAGTTTAATATTTATTTTCATAATAGCACACACAGGATAGGCCACAAATACTAGTACGATAAAAAAATTGATATATCTTCACTTTGCATAGTCGGTACGGACTGATTTTGTGATATATAATAGGCTGGGAAAAATTCATATGAAGCATTCCATAGATCATTTTTACTTTCATGGAAGATAATAATAATAATCACTAGTAGAAAAGTCGTTATAGCCTACTATTACTATGCAAAAAACCAATGTTTTATGTATAAAGATGCAAAATTTTGTTAATGTTGGCTTTTTAACTAACCAAGTACTTCCAAAATTTTCTCTATTCACATGAATAAAGTATCGTTTTGGTTTCTTTTTTTTATTCTCTGAAATAACAACTAAATAGTATTTATAATAGTATTCGCCTATATGATCTGCAGGAAAAAAGCTTTTGAATTAATTTTTATCGCTAACTAATAACAATTAGTGATTTTATTGAACTGACTCAAAGATAATTAATTTTTTTATCCCAAACGAAGGCAAATGCAACGAGTCATTTGTTACAAGATGATAACAAGATTGAATTCTTATAAGAATTCATCTAAATTATATTTCAATAATGTTCATTCACTAAGTTATTTTGAACTTGACATTCTTTGTAGAGTTCAAAGCTTAAAAACCACGTTTTGATGTTGTCTTTTTTATATGATTAATCCTTTAATAAAAATAACTTTATAAATAGCGTACTATCCACATGGGAAGATGTAACAAAAATCGTATCAGATTCAATTGAATCGTAGAATTCAACTTACGACCAGATTTAGTTGGTTTTCTACTGAAAGATGCTATTGTGAATATTACACGGTTCTGTCCATAAGATTTTTCTTATCGAAGATGGTTTCTATAACTAGTTTTATGCATAGAAATGAATAATTGAGAGATGCTACATCTTCAGATAAAAATGTTGCGTTTTATAAAGTAGTTTTGAATTATAATTCTCCACGATGGAGGATTCTTAATCTGTTCATGATCATAATGGACTATATAAAAGTGAATGAAACTGTTACACATTTATCTCAAGTCTTAGTGTTGCAGAGAGAAAATGTATTATACCATTAAATTAAATTAATTTCATCGCATTAATTATAGCACACTATATTAAACCGGAATAACTTCGATGCGAATATTTTATTTTATTCATATTTTGATTATCAGACAGATTATTCTCATACAACTATTGCAATTATTTCGTTTTTTACATTATATATTTACATTTATTTATCTTATATGATGCTAAACTAAAATAGTTTGAGATCATTATTTTATTGTTTACAGGAATAGAATTAAATCTAATATAATTATTTATCTACCATTAAAATGCAATAGTTCAGATTCAATATAAAATAGTATGTGTCACTTTGCAGATTGTAACTAAAGAAATAGTTATCCTCATTTTAACATCTAACTATTCGAAACATTGTATTATATCATCTAGAGAAAGTATTTAAACAATTAATAAAACTAATTAATGTTTTGATAAAACTATATCGTATTCGTTTTGTATTTCGAATTGAAAATATTCTTTTTACTACTTTTTAACAATGAATTTAGTCTTGGACAGTAATGAAGACAATGAAAAATTATAGCAACAAATCCTAACCATGTGGTGTTTTCCATAGTTTCATAGCATCTTTGATGAAGAATTAAGATCTTACAAGACCATAGGATACGATCATATAAGAATAGATTAATATCATATGGTCAGAAACGCTGGTCTTAAGATCATCATACAACATCTTGCAAGATCGTACATGAAGATGATAAAAGCTCTCTTAGAAATTATATAAGGTCTCGTTGGTCGATTATTCGTCCTATGCTAATAATGTGGTCTGATTCACGAAATATCATTATATTCACGTAGGAATATTTGATTAGTCTAGTAATTATATTATTTAGTAGATAAAAGCAACATCTATTCTATGTTGTGGAAGTAATGAAAAAACGACTGTGAACTGTTGAAAATTAATTTCAAAAGAAAATACATGTTGTCTAAGTTTCATGAGTTAGGGTTTATAATACATATATTAACTTCATTTTTCATTGCCTTTCAGCTGCTCAATAATGACTTCGTAGTCAATCGTATACCTTAATGTGTGCAATTCGTCAAGTTATCGTGAAGATTTCAAAACATACCAGACTCAGCAGTGAACTATTTCATCGATGTATATCGTACGAAAATTCCGAAAGATCTCTTCTGGTTAGAGATAGACAACCATTTTTTCAAAAATTCGAATTTACTCGTCTTTTAAAAAATATCGATTTTCTAGACCCGATATTTCAAAAATGAAGTGATGAAAAAAAATTCTTTTTATCAATCGATTACTGATGAAGTACACTACAAAGAGGATGCCCTTATCGCTTTCAAATGTAACTCTTCCTTTATTTTTCTGTAATCATTCTAGAAATACTTACTCCAGTGACCAATCGGAGAAGATCGAGGAAAGGGTTGAGATAAGAATATATGTAATGACAAACAAGTTAGGTTAAAAACTGTTTTAATATTGCTACTAATCACGTACTCTCTTGACTAGGATATCAATTGGGTTTAATGAATTTTGAATAATAACTTAGATGTTAGTATCACACATATCTCCTATATTTGTTCTATTTTGTATCATCGTTAAACACAAAAACAAAATTAAAATGAGTCTAACACTTATGAAATATGACCATTCACTTCTTCTTTATTTTTATTAATGTGAACAGAAGATACAGAGAAAAAAGAAAATTCTACTATTTTACTCTGACCAATAAATAGGAAAACAAGAAAGACTAACATTATCGATGACATTTGATTGTTCCATAGGTATCTGTGATTTCAATACAAGCACTAAAAATTTAAAGGCTAACTTATCTTCAACATATTCCTTTTGATTATCAATGTACCATCTATATCAGTTCTTAACTCATAATAAGTTGTTAAAGAAATGAAAAGACGACCGAGAAAGAACTGGTTACTACTATGAATGAAAGAGAGAAAATGACACTACCCTATAAAAAATCGATGATTGAATCAGTAATCCACCGAAATGAATGACAAATTTAACATAAATAATACACAGCTGAACAGAATAAAACTGAAGAGAAGGAAAAATGAAAAAAATATACATTTGAACATGTAAATAAACGTTTAGACTATTAAAATAAATTTTTATATCCTTAAAACGATCGGTATACTAGATTATGCTAAAGAAATAACGACTGATGATAACTTAAGGCACACTATCACATGGAATCGAATCAAAAAAGCTCATAAAAAAAGGGATTGAGGATTTCAATGTATTCATCATAAAATTTATAATTGCCTGTGCTTTTCTGATAATGAAATTCTATCTTGAATATATTAACAAAATTTTCTTCTGACTAACTGCGAAAAGAAAGTCCACAAACCATATGACTGTCTCAGTTTTAATACATAATCAATTTATTCGTATACATCTAAAAGAACTTGCTAGACGTAAAGAATAAAACAAAGATTTTTTCTATTATTACAATAAATATAAAGATATTTCAACTTTAACAGATGAAGAAAAACATATTCTAATATAATTCGCTCGGTTCTATTTAGCATACCCTCTATTCATTTGTAAGGAAGTAAAACAAACAAACAAACAGTTAATTTTCTATTGTATCTCTAACGGATTTGTAGCTCTAAGACAAATTCATCGTCAACTTTGCAATAGGTTCTTAATATTTTAAGAGAGAGAAGAAAAAAGATTTCGAAACTTTTTATGATCGCATAAGTATTAGAAACATGAAAGGAAAAATACTATAATAGATGATAATAGAAACTAGGTTAATCTCGTACGTATAAGGGAGAAAAAGTATAGTTGGACATCTGTAAGAATATCCTATTTCTTATCAACGCTGAAATTCCACTTGTCATTATGCTGAAACTAATCAGAGCGATCTATAAGTGACGCGTCTCCATTGGCATTGTATTGCAGTAAGAGACAAATGACATATTTGCTTTTTGATAACTCATTTTTTCTTGAAATTTCTCAACTAATTGAGAACATTTTTATGCTTCATGTATGTATCAATATCAGCGAAAGAAGAAAACGTAGAAAAAGTTACGACACTCACTAAACCATGATATTTTTGAATAAATAAAGAAAAAATAATAAACTTTTTTATTCAAGTTAATTGAATGTCAGTAGAGTTGCAAATGACACAAACACTGAGTGTTATAAATATACTAATATTGTTCTAGCTCCTACTATATCGGAAACATGAAGCTGGAATTTGTTTTTGTAACTTTGTGCCTTCCGTATATATATATATATCTTTCTGTTGTCTTTCGAAGAAAGACATGTAACTTAAAAGTTTCTAGAAAAAAATGATTATGTGAGTTATCTAGTGAGGAATGTTCAACTAGAAAAGAAATTCACCATTTTTAATGTTTTCTCTTCATCTATGTTCTTAAGGATGAAATTAGGCAAAAATGAACAACAAATAATGAAACTGTTGTATATGCAACGGAATGTGGATCATCTCTTCGCTAGGCAGTGAAAAGTACTACAAGTTTTGGTGGATTACTCGAGCTGAACTTGCAGAGATAATCCGATTTAGTCCATGCAGAAAAAGTGTGTTGTTCGGAATGATTCGACAAAACATAACTCGGATCAGATCAATGGTGTTCTTAGCATTTATATAATAACTCAATGAAATTTAGGAATATCTTCAATATTTTTACAAGGTAAAATCATAATCGAATGATCTCACTTATCTCAACTGACTACAGATTGTAGGACAAAAACGTCTGTATCTATGATATGATTGCGATAAGATCACATCGCATTCTAAATCCCACGTCTAGATTCATAAACTGTGAAAACGATATCAAATAGTATATATGATGTGTAGTCTTTTGTTCAGTAAACAATCTCATTCTGAATAAAAAAATGTTTTCAGTTTAATTCCTGCAGGATTCAAATGTGAAACGCGATGATATCACGTCACTTATAGACAAGATTTCTGGCAACCTATTTCGTAGTCTACAGTGAAGTCAAGTAAGTATCATCTCGGAATGCTGCTATAGCCTGCGATGTAGTCAGAATATTACAACATCAACTCTGTTGCGGTTCATGGAGCAAACTGGTCGTTCAAAGCTCGTATTTCTTGGCATAGAATTCAACACTTACAGACAATAGTGCTTCACAAAGACTCCAATTCAATAATGTTTAAGTAGATAGAAAGCGAAGATTTTAGAGGAGTTTTATCCAGAAAGTAAGTTTCTCGAAAGGAGTATAGACAGGTATTGAATCTTCTTCAGATAATGTCTGTTACATTCTTACCTCGTGGAAATTCTAAATATGTACCATAGATAATGAAGAGCTTGATGTCATCACACCAGTAGTTTGTCTGATTGCTATGATTGTCGAACGCACTAAACTCGACGAGTATTTCGAGTTCTTGCATACTGTCATCCAAAACTAGACTGATACTGTCTTTACTTGAACCTGTATACAAAATATGTGCCGTAGTTGGCCCTAGTAGTATACTGAAACTTACTTAATTTTTGTTGAGCAAGAATATGTCCGGTGTTGTTGATTCCTTTCAATTGAATGGATACACCAACGCTCATACTTGCACTCATTATGGCTTTGGAATATGGCCAAGAATTTAAATTCCACTTATTTGATAAATTGATGCGTTGGCACATAGTAGCTCCCGTATTAAATGATTGCAAAAAAAAGTAACAGTTATTCATACTCTTATCCGATATCATAATAGTGATATTACCAGTATTTAATGTCCAGCTATCGGCAAGAGAAATATTGCAATGAGCTTGGCCATTGTTAATCAAGTTCTTATCATGAGCATGGGTTCTATTGGGTAGTAGAGCGTCTTGAATAGAGAGAGCACTTTGCAGCTGACTCTGTGAAATTCCAGTATCAGTAAAGTCGGCTTTGTACAAATTGGCGCCAGAAAAATCAACCCCGGTGAAGTCAGCTTGCTTGAAGATAGCACGCTTAAGATTAGAACTTATAAACTTAGAAGACCATAACTGAGCAGAAGTAAAATTGGCTGCAATAACAGTAGCTTGTTTAAAGCATGTGTGAGACATTTTTGCATTGTTGAAATTGGCTGAAGCTAACAGTGCAATGGAAACATAAACTTCATGCAAAAAAAGAGTAAAACTATTGTGAACGTTACCTAAAATAGCGGATGAAAAATCAACACCTTGAGACTCAACATTCAAAAAGTCTACTTTATCGAGTTCGGCGGAGACAAATTTGACATCTTTGAGTGTCGAAAGTGAGAATGTGACATTAAAGAGAAGAGCAGATGAAAAGTTCATGCGGTCGAACTGTGCCGATGAAAATTCTATACTGTCGAGCTGAGCTAATGATAGGCTGGTATTGAAGAATAAAGTCTTGAAAAAGTGAGCATCATAGATCTTAGTCGATATAAATTTGACACCATCGAGCCGAGCGAGTGAGAATTCGATATTGGACAAGAAAGAAGATGAAAAGGTGCAATTGAACAGCGACGAGTTGAAAAAGTTGACATTTTTTAGTGTGCTGGATGAAAAATCGATATGCTTAAGTGTAGCAAACGCGAAATCCATATTTTCGAGTCGGATAGACGAAAAATTGATATTTTGGAGTTCGGTCATTGAAAAGTTGACATTATCGAGTTGAGTGGATGAAAAGTTAGCATTTCTCAATCGAGAGTATAGAAACAAGGTATTGAAGAGAGTGGTGAATGAAAAGTTAGCATGATCGAAACTAGAAGATGAAAAATTGACATTGTGAAGTCTCCCACAAGAAAGGTTAACCGTGTAAAATTCAGTATTAGCGAAGTTGACGTGCTCCATTTCAATGCCTACAAATGTGGCATTCGATAGAAAAATGCCAGTCAGTGACAAGTTAATTAATTTCTTTTTATTGATTGCTGCATTACGAAAATCCATATCACGAAGTTCTGCTGTTGATAGATCCAGTGAAGAGTTTTTATGCATTCCAGCAAGTTGTTTGGCTTCGTAGAGAAATCGAATAATTTGAATATTACGTTGTGCATCTAGCTGACGAAAAATAGTCAGAGTTTTGGCTCGAGCAACGGTAGCCGTAACTTCGTCAGCAGTGAGTGAACCATTACTTTCTTTCAATAATGTAGCCATACCCTCAATATAAGCTACAAGTAACTCGTCTCGATATCGATCAGTTGCTAGTTGACGCTGAAATTCATTCGATCGATTTACCGTCTTCTCTTCTACCTGGCGCTGTTCTCTCAACTCTCTGAGATCTTCGAGCCGTTGATGCCTGGATTCAACGAGATCTTCAGTTCGTTGTTCTCGGACCATTTTTTGTTGATGAAAAGTGATAACGATAGTGAAAATACCCAACACAAGTGGAATAATTAATGCAGAAATGAATTGAAATGCACGCTCTGTCGTTAAACCCTGGTATCTTCGATATTGACGACGGTGTTGGTTGGTTTGTATTGCTTGCTCTTGAGTAGCCATCTTGTTTAGTGACTGTTGTGCGAACACTATTCTAGTCAGTAAGTACGACGCAGCTGTCAACTATCTCTTTTGATTATTTGATGTGTACAGAACATATTTTACTAGCAAAAGACAAGAGAGAGCACTGAATAAATGGCTGTCGTTTTATTGAAATTGTAATTCGATGATATTCTGGTCTTTGATAATGTGCATAAGGGTTGCTGATGGCATACACCATGCATAGTAAATTTCTTTGTATTTATCTTTCTCAAAAGTCCACGTAATCGATGTTTTCCACTATGCGGATGTCAGTGTAGAGTGAGCCTGTCGATGCGACTGTAGGTGATTGTGGATTTGGTTTTGTTCTTTATCAACTCTCACTCACAAGCAATCGTACATTCATCAACACCGTACCTTGAACATTTCAAGTTAAGCAGAATATATTTTTCATCATGAAAGACCAGATAGCTCGATATCAGCTCCATGAAAATCATGCTACAGCGCTATACGATTAGCCCAGTGTATCCACTAATCGGTAGATCAACAGAACGTGATAAACTAGTTCTCATTTGTTTCTCTTATTTTTGTGACATACAGATATCAGTTAACATGATCAATAGTCAAAGTGAGAGATCGTCGAGAAAAACTAATCTCATGAGGATGATGCAAGAGCTAGTTCCCATGATAATTATTTTGATCTTGCTGAATATCTTAACAGATGGCTTGAATCTTTTGAAAATTACGAATAAGTATTGTAAATCTTTATTGAACGAACTATTTAACTCAATAACTAAACATTTTTGAAGTATCATTTATTTTTCGAAAGAAAGTGCATTGTTGGATAGTATAAATGCATAGTATAAACAACAAAAAAACAATTTTGCATTTCTCTTTTTTCGTGTATGACGTAGCAGAAGTTGTTAAAAAAGATCGAGATCCTTTTCACAAGATTGTTAATCTTGTATCCTTATTTAAAAAGTGCGAAGTCTAGTTAGTCATGAGTACACTATGTACCAGACCTATACGGAACAAATATATGCTCGTCCTGTCTTACATTCTGTCGCTATTCATCATGCCTCACCGTACGAAGATCTGATTTTAGGAATCAATTTTTTCTGAAGTCTTTTCATTTCCGAAAATGCATTCTGCCTTAAATCTTCGTAGAGTCTGTTTATACCGAACCTATTCACATTTGGAGGAAGAACGTTTCAAATGACATGCAATCGACTCACTATTGGAGTCTATTTTTGGAGTCATGAAGCATGACTAACTTAACGCAATGAATTTGTGTTGAGGCACTCATTGAAAGTCGTTTACAATTGACAGAAAGTTCATAAATAAATGGTTGAATATTGTTGCCATGTACTCTGAACATATGAATACTGGCGGGTAATCTACGGATATTCATTTCATTAACAAATGTTTTCAGAATATATTTTATTGAAAATTACTTAAAGCTCATAGGCTGTTTCCTACATTTTATTTTTTTCTAAAGAGTACCTAATTGTTTAGTTATTGTGAGGAAAAAGAAACAAAAAGATTTCCAGCTGCATTTTTTATGACAAGATCTCCGCTTTAAACCGATCTGTTTCAAAGAATTTTAGCACATCTATCAATAATTCTACATTCCAACGAACAATACAGATGTCTTACTGAAAGATGCCTCGAAAAGTCTTTCAACAAATCTCTCAAAATGAACTGCTTGCATAGAATTAGGATGTTATTACTTCAAATACTTGTTAGAATAAAACTAATTTGAACTTATTCTAATCCTTATCAGCTGTAAGCCTCGACAAGTTTCTACAAGCAATGTGCAAGAAAGTTATAAGCATAAAAACTTTTGTACGACGACTTTGTGAGATGGAGACTGAGGTTCTCCTGTCCCAACATCATCTGAAAACATCTCCCCTCTTCTGTAGAACTTCGTTACCTACTGGAAATCGATAAGTTTCCTCGTTCCAAGAAAATTTTTAATATTATTTATTGTTTCCATTCTGAAAATATTTAATAAATATTTTTTGTCATACTGGCACATCAACGACTAAATAGTATACTTCTCGCATTTCTCAAAGGTTTCACTCAATTTTGAGCTATAGACAGTAGAATTTTCAAAGAGATATCTGAACAAATTCTTTCATTTTCCGCATATAATGGTTGGATCTACTGATAAAGAAATATCATGAAAGAGGCAGAGATTTCATCCAGAGCCCTCCATCTTTTTAATACATTGTGGATGCTCAATATTAGCAGAAATATCAGTATTCAAAATAATATCAGACAAAACTATTAGAAACATAAGAAAAAGCTTACCTCTGCATTATACGCTCGCCTTCATGTCTCATGACGTAGGAAGCATTTATTGACGTCAAAAGAAATCAGATATTACAAGTTTCTTCCTGACAATCTTGTTTGAATAAAAATTTACTAAACATGATAAATATCTTCGAATGTTGGTCGGAGAAATAGTTACAAATCATGACCAACCAAGTATCATATTATTTTCAACTCAAATAATAATACTTTTGTGATTTAATCATGTCTATGAAAACATGATATATAATCACATATGTAGCCCTGACAAAGTAAAAGAAAAACAGAGACTAATCGGGATTCTGTCACAATGCTTTTAGTGTTTCAGTATTTATTCTCTTTCTGCTTTTGGTCTTGTTAGTTGAAATTAACTTTCTTGGATGTGGATAGGTGTCGAGTGGATCTTCTGTTAAGCTACAACAACACCCACCCTGACACCCAAGTCTGTCATTTTATGACCATCGGAAAAAATAATGATTATGTTCATATAATACTTTCAGTAACCAACGTTTCGTTCCATCGAATGACTCGATTATAGAATAACTTGAACAGCTTTTTAAAATCTCCATGAAATGTTTTTGATATGTCAATATTTATGAAAAACATAAGTCTTGCAATAGCTACAATAAAATTTCCTATTCGAACACGATCAATATTATTTATCATATCCATATAAGCTGTTATAGCAATTTCTCTGGATTTTGTGGGTGTGGATGCAAATGAAGGAAATATTGCTATTGACATCCACACTAACACCCCTATTTAGCAAATAAAAGATAAAGATTATTTATAATAGATGCCCCAAAGAAATACATTGAACAAGAGTTTTGACGATATTTTCTAAAAAGTATTATAATAAAACTACAAGTATAATCGTGCATCAAAAATCGTTTTAAACAGTTCAATTTGCTATATTCATGGAGTTCAATATCAGTCGTATTTTATAGTGACGCCAATATGTTTGGGTACGATTGTAAATTGTTGCTTGTGCCCACCTGCATTAACCTCGGATCCACCATCACCAAATGTCACTCGTTGCATGAGTCTAGCTGCAATTGCTTTCAACTCTAATCGAGCTAGATCTTGTCCGATACATTGTCGATGGCCACCACCGAACGGAATCAATGCATATGCGTCATGTGATTTGTCTTCACCATCAAATCGTTCTGGATAGAATAATTCAGGATCGATTTTCCAATATCGTTTATCCCGAGTCAAATTATAGAATGGAATAAATACTTGATCGCCCCTATATAGTTGAACTCCACTTTCTGGAAGTTGATCGTCACTAGTTAATGTACGCGCAGCACCATTAGTAGGTGGAACAAATCGTAAAACTTCGTCAATAACAGAATCCAAGTAAACAAGAGAATCAAGCTGTTCGATGGATAGACGACTGTTTTTGTTATCACCCAATTCGGCTTTAATTTTTGCTTGTACTCGAGGATGTTTGCTAATGTGATGGATAAACCAAGTAAGTGCCGTTGATGTACTTTCATAACCGGCCACCAGGAAGAGAAGCATCTCATCTATCAACTCGATTCTGGATAATCCTAAATAATAAAATCTTACTCGTGATAAAAATAATGAATATCCTATCGATCAGGATCGGACAGAACAGTGAATTCATGAATAATTAATTCAAGAGCGTAATCTAATATGAAGTTTGTTCAAAATGTAGTCATTAAAAACATTATAGATCTCGAAGTGTATTCATTTCAAAACAGATGATACTCAATTCTTATTTTTTGAAACGATCAAGTACAAGACTGTTGCACCATCGTTTCGATCTCAAATAGTGGATGTGAATTTTCCATTCATTTTTATACACCAAACTGAGTAATGGTCATGTAAAAGCTCTACTCGATAGTGCAATAGCTCAGTTCATACTGCGAACGAACGTAACATGCTACACTCTAGGAGTTCTCTTAATTGAAAACATAAAATAAATGATGAAACTTTCCGTATGCCATCTGAAACATTAAATTTTAAGCACATCGCAGTATTTTTTTTTGAATGATAAAAACCAGCGATCCTTATATGAATGTGTATTTTTTGTCCAGTTTGATATTTCTACAATTTTGACCAATTATGCTGAATGGTTTAACATGGTTTTTTGAGAAAAATCTATCTGCCGGTCAGCTTTCACCTCTATTTTTCAGAATCAATGGAATATTGCTATACAAATAACAACGTATTTATATATCTTAACTGTATTCGAACCTTTCTTTTCTTCTTCTGGCTTTGCACCTTCACTTTGTTCATCTTGTTGTAACGAGCCGACCAATGATGCAATCAGACTTTTTCTCTTGCGTTCGGCAATCTCCTCTGGCGTCTTGTTTTGTTCTTGTTCTATCATTCGATTTAAATAGTGATGAATAACCGATAAAGCTTTTCGATGTCGAGGACTAACTAATAAATAGAGTTTGGCTGCAAACACTGGCATCCAGAAAGCCACGAGGAGTGTATCCAAGAAGTCGCATAGAGCCTGTGTAAGTTGATTGGTTTTGTCAGAATTATCGTCGTTGAATGTTTCTAGATCATAGTCGAATGCAATGAAACCAAAAATGGAAAGAAGAAGATTTTGAGATTGTTTTATTATGTCGAGATGAACATAATCCGGATCATCTGTCTTTGAATGCCAAAGTTCAATTAATTTGTCGGTACAATCCATGATTAAGTTCAGATTGGACAAGACTTTGCCTCGACGAAAAAGCGAGATAACTATACCGGCATGACGTTTATACTTGGCTCCTATGATGCGAAAAAGAAAGTGAAGTACGTTATCAAGAATTCTATCTTCGTCAAAATATCGTTTGCTTTTTCGAAAAGGATTACAATTTTCACTTGATGAATTTATAAAAATTTACAAAAGTCTCAATAGACATTTTTTTTGTGTTAAATTTTCACACGAACCTCCATTACAAATGAGTGCATTGGGAAAAACCAGTGAGAATTTTTCCAGGGTTAGATTTCCATGATCATATATGTGTCGATGAGTGAATACATGCCGTACATCTTGAATACTACACACACAAATCAGCCGCATTGGTCCGAACCAGAATTGAAAAATGTCACCATATTTATTTTGAAATCGATGAAGACCTTTCTCTGTAGATTCACCACGTAGAAAGCCGACGTGAAGAATATTGCCGAAAAGAAATTGTGGTGATTGTCCTGGTATAGGTCCATGTAGAGTAAAATATTTTGTTTGTAATAAAGAAAAAATATCAAGAGCAACACCGCGAACAAGAGAAAAAACATCGACAGCAAACGACGCGTCGAAAAGACTACAAATGCATATCATTTGTCTTTTTTTTTTGCACTTGAGATAAAGTAAGAAAGAAAGAAAGACAAACGATAATGTCATTGGCGTATTTACATCTTATCTAATATAAGATGCCCGTCCGAAGGCGAAATTATTATTCATCCCATGTCGATTCAGTATTGAGTGAAAGAAGGGTGGGTGTGGGGTGTCGTGTCCTCTCATTTGCGAACATAAAATTGAAACTAAAAATCTATTAAATTCAATTTCAGTTGTTTTTAAAATTTAATCTATTCCAATTTAAAATAATTTTAAGTCTAAAATTTTCGGTTTTAAATTTAAAAAAGTATTTACTGATATGAATTTTAAAACAAATTAAAATTTCAGTTATATTTTTAAAGTTTTTGAAATTTATAGAGTTCGCTAAAGATTGAGTTTCATTATTTCAATGTAACGATCTGCAATTTGTAGAGTGCGCTAATCTACAATAGTGCTTCTTTGCTTTGTAATTACTGAAATTTATACAGTTCGCTAGATATTGAGTTTCAGTATTTCAGCTTAATGAGCTGTAATTTGTAGAGTGCGCTAAAATATAATATTGCTTTTCTTATTCTTAATTGACTGTAATTTATAGAGTTCGTCAGACATCATTGTTACTATGAAGACCTTCAGCTGTTTTTGATTTTGAACAGATCACATAATTATGATAGTAAAATGAAATCGAACATTGAATGAATATAATTGATTGGGATGCAAAAGTATTTATATACGAAAATCATAAATACAAGAAATGGTGTTCTAAACAAGACGGTTCAGAATTACAAATGTTAATGAGCGCCTTCTCTTGGCGAATGTAGTTCGATTCGTCAGCACCACAGGTAGAACAAATATCAAATTATCACAACAAAGTTACGATACAGTCTCCTTAAAAACTTGCTTTGTCCTTAATTAAAGTCGTTCTTAGTTTAGCCCAAATCGACGACCCTTGCTCGTGCACTATGAGTATTAGTTTATCAATAACAAAAGAAAAAAATAGCTAATATATTCTATTTTTGACTTCTATTGAAATTCTTCACATCTAGATTCACAGGACAATTTTAGTTCTACTTAAATCTAACGTCCTCTGCAAATTGCAGCAATAGTGCTAAATTTAAAAACCTTCTTCGATCAAAAACTTACGTCCTCTACAAATTGCAGCATGCTTAGTAAGAAAAATAAATTTTTATAAAAATCTTTTAAAACAATTTACTTTCAATATTCGCTCGCAGTAACCAAAACTTTAAAAATTTCAATTGACTTAAAATTTATCTTTTTCATGGTCGCAAATGAGAGGTAGCCATATCAGATACCTCAAGAAATGCAATTACGAAAAGTGATAAGAACCTACTTGCGCAACTTTATTGTTAAAAGAGAATTATAATTCTATTAATCCTTGATGATTTTTCATGCTTACATTTATGTGAAGCTATATATGTGAAACAGCTGGAAACAAACCAAGCAAAGTTTTTCCTTTCTTCGAACAAAATTTAGTTGAGCTTTTAGTTTCGACTAAACAAGGCGATAATTTATCTGTTGAATCAAACGATATGCAGGAAAAAATGTCCTCCGACTTGCAGCATTGCTATGATGTTCATCATATCTGTGAGAAAATGTCTTGACTATAATCGGTGCCTTTATTTTTTTCTCACCTTTTTAAAATTCTAAATAGATGAGCATTAACATTTTGTATTGATCATTATAAACTGATAATACGATGTCGAATTAAGAGTGTAATTTCCTCATTTTTCTCTGATTAGACACTGCAAGCCTGATCACTTCACAATATTCATCAATGCTAACTAACGCTAGTGAACAGTTTTGTCGCGTGGGAAACTGTTCAACATCTGCCTACTATTATAAAATTTTCACTTTGGACATCTCTACTGCTGGATACTATTCTTTTAAATCAATTAGTAACATGGATACTTATGGTTATATGTACAAGAACATTTTCATTCCTCTAGAACCAACACAAAGTTTACTAGCAAGCAATAATGACGGTACTGGCAATCAGCAATTCCGTTTATACATTTGGCTCAATAATGTGACAACATACTATTTGGTCGTAACCACAAATGAACCTATTGTTACAGCACAATTTACCGTGAATGCAACTGGTTTAGGATCAGTAACATTTTCACCAATAAATGCATCAGGTAAGATACCCATTTTGTTTCAGAACACTTCATCAGTTAAGCAAAATACTGATGAGAAGATAAATGTAAAAAGATATTAAGGATAATGAATTCACCGCCGTAGATAAATTCATTTATAGGAGTGGCACTCTAACTTTAAGCTTTTGATGATAAACTTTGTTAGATTTGTAGTAAATCAATTTAAACGTAAAACTCATAATTAATTTAACGTATCGCAAGAATTCGATTTAAACTTGAAGTGAAGGTACCGAATTTTTAACTTTGAAGTTGGAGTGAAAGCAAGCACACTTTAAAACTTTCACGTTGGATATGGTTAAATTTAAAACTAGTTTTTCTTAAAAAAAATTTTTGTCTCGAAAAAATGTCATTAATACATAAACGAAACAAGTAAAGAGCGTCGGTCTAACTCGTTAGATTCTCGACTGAATGACACGATTTGCCTTGATAGTATACTGCTTCATAGCCCTCAACAACACTGGTTGTCAATGTTTAAAAAAAGTGCTTGCAGTGCCAGATCACTAGAGCATATAGATATATGTACGAGTCGTTGATTGTTAAATTCATCCAATGACATTGTTTCCACAATTTCAATATCTAGTTAATGTCATATCATACACACTATCAATTCGTTATAACTCAACAGCTCATACACGCACAACTATTCATACCAAACAAGTTCGAATAATCATTTCATGTCATGTAGGCTTCCACTCAATCTAGAATATCTCAACTTCCTAAGATATGTTTTGCGTTCAATGCACTTTGGTCATGCTCGATACCTACAAAAAATTTATTCCATTAATAGGTTTTTGAAAAGTTACAGTTTCTCATCCCTACCAAGCGATGTTATAACCATTCACATCTGGATAATAGGTAAATTCCGATGCATCTCTATAGCTCGAATCCTTTCTTCAGTGAAATATTCACCGCAGCGGCTAGCCACTGCAATGTTTTTATGGATATTTGCATACAATAATCATCTTTTACTCATAAAAAAACTAATTTTCACTTTCTTGTATCCGGAGGGCGTAGATGTAGGAGTGCTGTTGTATTCTTGCGCTCATACCCACACCTCACACCTACACCCACCCACACCCTAGTTCGTGAAACGTTATGATGAAAGTTCTAAAAGCAGGCATGAATCAGATTCATGGGATCTTTATGATGTCATACTAAGACTTAGAAACTTGGCATTCTGTCGGAGCATATTACTTTCTCGCTAAGATCTTAGCTTGATTCGGCCATGAATTTCAATGGAACTCTGCTTTGAAGACTACAAGAAGGCCTTGTTAAAACCTTTTGAATTCCTGTTACAGTCTTCTTTTTCTACATAAGATTCGATCTAGTCTTTGCTGAATTCTGATATTATCGTATCAACATCCCATCCAGGATCAATGTTTTGTCTTTCGAAGATGAGAAATGCTTGTTCTTGAAAATCTACTGATTGCATCTTGAAAAATTTGGAAAAAAAATTCTTTTTCTGCAAGTATACATCCAATTTATGATATTCTGAAGAAATCTTGTCAGGATTTTGCAGTTCAGGATTTGTCAGGTTCCGGTTTTATTTCTCCTTACGCTTCTACTTTTATATAATGAGAACTCTAAACTAGATTCTTGTATGAGGATTTTGAACAGATATTTCAAAAAACTGAATAACATAGTGATGATGTGGAAATCTTTTTATCTCTATGCATCCGCTGATTTCGCTCATAGATAAACGAATAAATAGGTTGTCTATCAAAGCTGCAAATATTTTATTTTATTTCATTCTTCTTATTGATTTTTCAATTAATTTTGCATATTATGCATTAGTCGATATTTTCCGTCAATCACATGACTTGCCAATCTTTTCTTTGCACTAAGTTCTCAGACAGTTTTAGAATATATTCAAGGTAACATTTCTCCATTAGAGAAGCAAATAAAAATATAAATTTAAATAATAAAGACACTGAAATTAAAATAAAACGCGTGTTTATAAGTTTTCTTTTCTCGCCCGATTTCAGATGACGGTGTGCATTCAGTTTTTATAAGTCTTCGTTGTTTTAGAGTACTTCAGTACGTCGATTATTTGTAATTTTAAAAACAAAAGGTTATTTTTTAATGACCCAATCGTTTATTTACTGGTTGAAACGTATATTTTTTTCTCCTCAGCTCGATTTTGTGTATTTCCATATTATTTTCTATTAATTTTCTCATTTCTTTCCATATTCATCTCTTTCACTCATATTACGTAGTAAACGGTTCTTTTTTTGTCGCATTTCCATTTCTATTCATGCGTTACTTGACATATCTTTTAGGCATTGATTGCATTTTTTTATAGTTAGCTAAGAATTAATGTAGATGGTAGATTGACTATCGAAGACAGGTGGCTGAATATAAGTTTGTCTTTAAATTTTTTTGTAGCTTCATTGAAATTGCACATACATGTAAAGCGATCGAACGTATTTTCGTTTTTCTATTCACGTCAACAGAGATGATGAAAAAGCGAATAGTTATATTTAGACATCATAAATAAGTTTCAATTATAAATTTCGTACGGTTCGAGCTTATTTTGATTTAATTTTTCTATATTTCGAATATACAAAGTCAAACAGATTGAAAAGATATATTTTTAAATGTAATATCTAAATTTTTATTGAACATGTATTGCCTCAACTGACACCTTTGTTAGGAGGTACATGATTAGTAACATTTTTTTAAAAATTTGATCAAATTTTACATTTTAAACATGTAAAGAAGCAACATGTCTAAATCTATTTTAGCATAAGACTACATAACAACGTAGGAATAATGATGAATCACCGTTTATTGTCTAATAACGCACTTTCTTAATAATGATACCAACTGAGTATAGTCAACACTGGATGATAGTTCACATGTTACAGAAACTGGAAAAGTACAAAAAAATTCACACATTTAAACCTACTAGAATTATTTTTATCGTTATATCTTTGCATGTTATTTAAGTCTTTCCTCCTCAAAAAAAAGTCGATCTTCGTGAAAAACATGAAAATTGTGATAAATGCATGAAGAGATCGTCCCAAGTCTGATCTTTTAAAAATAACATGACTCTTTATTTGGTACTTCGTTTTTTACCAAAAATATCTATCATTTTCTGCTTAAAAAATATTTTTCGCTTTTCTCAATTTATGTTTTATTGATTGCGCATCATAAAATTTTCGAAGGAGCTTTATTGTAGTCAATGACTTTTTCTTTGGTATGAAAGAGTATGTCAAGACATAGGACATGAAGGAGTCCTTGGTAAATTAATATTTGTTATTATCAAATAAAAGAGTACTTTTATAATCAGGACGGCATTTTTTGAGACATTGCACTTTTCATGCCTATATTTTCCTTAAAAAGTAAGAATTGTAAAAAAAACCAGGGCTCTGTCATGCGCTGCGTCCGAACATATTCTTTGAAATATAGTTGAATATGTCCTAAAAGCATTAAAGTATAGAACTGAAAATTTTACCATAGTCTCTTCACTAAAATCCTAATATGTCCTCAAAATTTCATGCAATTTGAATGCTCCTGAGTAAAGGTCGATTTTTGAAGAGGAAGACAAGCTTAAGTCAATAGCGCTTTGAAAAATATGTTTGAACGATATTCGATCTATTTCTTTGACGAAAATCCATAAGACAATTGGTTTTATATTATAGTTCTATAGAAATCTTTGAAGATTTCCTTGAAATGTCCTAATCTCTGAATCAGAAAATCTCTTATAAGACTAAAAATTTGGATCTGAATCTAAAATAACATCGGATGGATGTGTGCATTGATGTTGAGTGTAGTGTGAGTGAGTGAGCACTGATCTTCTCTTCGGCTACACCCACATTCACACCCAATCCTGATTTTTGCTAATCAAGCAGCTATTTTTGGATAACCTAAATAGTTGACAGATAGAATCGAATTGATAAAGCTATCTACTATCATCTGCTCAATTTTCAAGTCTTATCTTTCCTAAAGACTGGCGTTAGATACTTTTTTTACGAAAGAACTAATTTTTATATTTTTATATGATGGCATTAATGTTGAATGAATCAAAGCTGTTCTTACGTAATAGTAAACTAAATTAGTTATTGTAAACTTTGGTCGCTCTTTTGTATTAAATCTGATAATAAGCACGAAATGATATTTAGATTCAATGTATTCTAAATGTTTCTGATGCATTGTATATAAAGGTATAGCTAATAGCTATAAAATCAGTACATGTTCAACCAGAGCGCGAAAAAAGTGGAAAAAGTTCGATTCGATTCGACTGAACTTAGATTCGACTCGATCTACTTTGTTAAAATGTCAAATCGACTCAATTCGGATTCTCTTTTAAATTTTTGTATTTGATTCGGTTTAGATTCATGTCGTCAAAGATGATGTACGAGTTGATGTTGCACAGGAAAAAGTTGAAGAGGAAGTATCGTCAACGTTTAGCATAGTTATTTGTGACATGGATCCAGAATTCAATCACTAACATTAGACCACCGTTTAGACCCCAATCACACCGACTAGTTCAAAGTGAATTAAAGCAGAATTTACGAATAAATCGTCGCAAAAAGACGATTTAAATCGGAATAGACCAATCATGTGGCTTAATTTGTTTTACTTTTTTTCAGTGTGATTGACTCCTTAGGCCCCAATCACACAGAAAAAGATAAAACAAATAAAGCGACGCGATTGGTCTATTCCGACTTAAATCGTCTTTTTGAGATGATTTATTCGTTAATTCTGTTTTAATTCACTTTGAATTAGTCGGTGTGATTGGGGCCTTAGACTGAAAGAGAAAAAGAAATGAATAAGATAACACGTTCTTTGTTACGGTTATCTTTTATATCAATTCATACACACTCATCCATAACGATATATATGAGAAAAAAAAGAGGTCGCTGTCAACTGAATGAGTGAGAAAAAATTTGATTCAATTCGATTCGACCAGTACATTAGTCAATTCAATTCGATTCGATTCGATTCGATTCGCTTTTTTACGGTCTTTATTCGATTTGATTCGACTTGAAAAAAAAAGGAAACTATTCGATTCGATTCGATTTCGAGCTCTGATTCCAACTACACCTTATATATTCTATACTATTTATATAGATCACGTGACAGACAAAGTAACTCTATCAAAAATTTTTGAGAAAGATCGTTCAACTAGCGCATAGATATAGATATCTACTCAAAAGAAGGGCTGCATTGTAGCTTCTACGAAAACAGGTATATGTCAACAGGTATTTTTGTAAATGTATATCTCTCATTTATGAGAAGAGTTGGAACTACATGTCGTCTCTCATTAGAATCATTGAACATCGAACTTGAAATGTCTCTGTGTCACTTGTTTTTCGACTTTGTTTTTGTATTGAGAAAATAGATTGTTTTAGATTCCAATGGCAAACCTATAGGAAACTCTGAAAAATGAATTGGTAGATTTCGCTATTTTTTTCATTCTAGCTATATGCTAGATCAAATTGAATAATATATTTGAAATCAACACAAAAAACAACGTCAGATCAGAGATATGACAGCTTAAAAAAGTATTCGTGCAAAAATGCATTCCTGATGAACTAAAGGCATTGTTGTATGTTCTGATGTAGTTTTTATGCTGATATTGACCATATTACTTATTTTACTGTAATATTGAACGATGATGATTGAAATTACTAAGTGAGACCTTTTTATTG
Source organism: Rotaria sordida (assembly GCA_905250125.1). NCBI lineage: Eukaryota > Metazoa > Rotifera > Eurotatoria > Philodinida > Philodinidae > Rotaria > Rotaria sordida. Next base: position 7,169 of record CAJNOL010002921.1, on the reverse strand, counting down.
CTATAATAAGGAAAACTGCAATTTTCTCTAATATTTTTGTAGATCGTAATCGAGCAATTCTAAGAAAAAACATTTAACATTTCCTTGTCTCACAAAATACTAGAAAAAATTACAAAAGTATCTATCAAGACAAGTTCAGAAGGACGGCGGTACTTTGTATATATCGTAGCAGTTTTCTTTACTTCATTAGCTTCCAATCGCATTAAGTTACATTTTTGTATGCTTGATAAAAACTGCAATCATAACCCTAGTGAAGGTACTCGTCAAGAGAGTACTCAAAAAGTACTCACGCTAGAAAATGCCGCGAGTACTTATGAGTACTCATGGGTTTTGAGTACTCATCAGTAGTACTACTGCTAGAATTCGAGTATCTGAGTACGACGATCGAGTACTTACTGTGCAATATTGAGTCTTTTGTGAGTACTCATATACAGTTTTTGTGTATTCTAATGGTTTTTTTTAAAATACTCATGGATCTATATTCTATTCAGTACAAGTGTACCACATTTATTTTATTTAAATATTAAAGTAAAAACAAAAAATACATTAATACATTACGAAACTTTAAATAGAAATAAATTTGATAATTTAGGATTTTACATCAAGTTAATTTTTTTACGTAGAAAATCAATACTTCTCGTCATTAGAAAAACAGAAAGATTAAAGAAATTTACGCCTTTAGAACAAGAAATCATTAGTAAAGAAAAATGAATAATAAATTATTCACGAAATCAAGATATAGTTTAACAATACACGTATAAAATATATAATAAGAAAAAAAACATATTTCAGACTGAAAAATAGATTTGAGTTATTACTATTAAAAAATGGACAATAAATAAATAAATCGTCTATCATATGATGCACATTTCTTCGTTATAATAAATTCTAACGATATTTTTGGTGGAAGTTATTATTCATTTTTTGTTTCATTAATTTTCATCATTAATGTGAAAAAAAGCTTTGTACTGATCTAGAAGGATATTTCATCTGAAATTGAATAAATGAAACCGAACATATCAACGTTCACATTTTAAAGAAATATACAACCTTACTTAGGAAACGAACAGCTGAAAAATGAAAAGTCGTTATTTCATTGTTCAACTAACCATTCATAAAAGCAGCATTTATAAATTGTCGGAAAAATGGGGGGATAAAAAATTTGAGTCGTTAAAATAGTTCTTTTTGTATTTTTGATCTAATTACATCAGTTTTTTGTCTTATACAATTTTATCCGATTTTTTTAATATTAGTGCATAAGTACTTTGCCAAACATGTTGGAAAAAACGTGGATGAGTACTACATTGAGTACTCAAGCTATTGCCTTCGAGTAAATTTTAGAGAAAGAACTCATCTGAGTACTCGATAGAGTACACGAAAAGTAGAAATACACATAAAATTTCGCGAGTACTACTGCGAGTAATATGAGTACTCATGCAGGCAAGTCGTACTCGCTTGATGAGTAGTTCCACTAGGGAATCAACAAATATGATGAGTATTATTTCATTAAAATGATAGGTCCGATAAAAAGATCCCTGTGAGAAAAAAAAACATACATCTATAATAAAAAAAACATATTTGTTTTTATTGTTTTTTTTCCAAAAAAATGTAAGACGAAAATATTCACTCAAGATTAGTGCTTAGTAATATTACCATAATATTGTACTACATGCATGTATTTTTAAGTAGCTTTTTTTCCAGATGATACTTCTCATCTTTCTCTATAAAAATAAATACTTCGATCGGTTGACCATGTATAAGTTTGTCATAGATATCATCCATTTACTCAGAGAGGTGTCGAAACTGTTCGACCATTCTTTATTTAAACATGTTTTCTAATAACGCACATTCTTAATAATAATGTTCATTGTTATTAATCGATTTTGCATGATAGTTCAGGTGTTACAAATGTATATTTTTTACATCTGTCCAATTTTATACGTTCAGAAAAAACTGAAAATTCAAAATGGTCTGAAATCTATGCAACAATATATATATATATATATATATATATATGTTACTTCCACAGAACGTTCAATAGTTCGATGAACTTCTTAAATGTAGAATAATTTTTATCGTACATCTTTACATGTTACTAAACATTTGATTTTTTTTTCATCGAGTATTTGCATAGACAGAAAACAACCAGATGCCGATGGATCTCGGTTATTTGAAATATAATTTAGATGAATTTCTTATAAGAATTCAATTTTGGTACCATCTTGTAACAAATGACCTATTATAATTGAATTTTGTTGACAAAGAAACCTATATCAAATTTAAAATTCTTTTAAGTTTTTAATTTGATATACGCTCTGTCAGATCAATACCGAAGTAATAAGTCATTTATTACAAGATAATAACAAACTAATCAGACAAGACCTTCAAAAAACGCGTCTTTTTCTGAACAAATTTTAATATATTCAACAATCACTCATTATTTCTCGTTCTTTTCAAAGCAATTCAACGCATTTAGACGCAGAATCTTTAGTTCAATTACTTATGTTTATACGAATACACCTGATGAGAGAATTATTATTTGTAGACCATTCTGATTTCTTAGCAGAATGGCAAGTCAATTTTTTAATAATCATACAGAATTGGCTGTTAGTAAAAATGTCCGGCTATTTTTGTTCTTTTTTTTTTACGCATGTGCGACTTGATGTCTGTTTCTATCATCTATTAGTTTACTTCGTTTCAGTATTATTTTTCTCAAAGTTCAAATGTAATTTGATCTACTTACGATGTTGTATAGTAATCGTTATATTTGTTTTCGTTTCATGTTTTTCTTGTTTGTACGATCATAGAGATTTTCAAGATGTTTTTTTCTTTTATTCTTATCCTATTAACAATCTGTTGTTGATTTATTTGAGAATCGAGTTGTGTTAGAGCTAATGAAATCATTTTATTTTTATCACAACACGAATAAGCATTCGAAGTTGTGAAGGTTATATGATCAAAAATGAGGAAAAAAACCATATACGATTGAATATTTTAAAGTTCAGCATTGTTATAAAAAGAAACAAGTCGAATTGTGATACAACAGCAAATTAACTACGTTTCTTTCATCATCTCACAAATGATTAAACCGTACTAAGTAAATAGAATTCATGGAATTATATAAGGCTCAGTTTTCCCTTAGTCCATTAATGCTAAGAAGATACTTTTATTTTTATCGTGATGATGGAGAAATCTTTGGGTTTCTCTCTATGTTTGCTAATTTTGCTCAAAGAGAGATGAATAAATAGATTATACATCAAAGTTGAGACAGTCATATAATTTGCTAACTTTTTTTGCAATGACTTGTAAGAAAAATTTTAGAACATGTTCAAGATACAATTTTCCTATCACAGAAGCAAATATGGATATAAATTTTATGCTGGACATACTAGAATTAACAAAGAACGCATTTTTGTGAGCGTTGTTTGTTCGATCTCAAGCGCTTGAAGGTGTCATGAGTTCTTATCTCTTTAGAATAATTTAGTATATCAACTATTTTAAGGCTGTAAAAAGAACGTTCCAATAATCCAATCGTTTATTTACATGTTGAAATATTTCTTTTTCGCGTTTTTCTTTCTCTTCAATTGCATTTTGTTCCTCTCTATCTTATTTCCATGTTGTTTTAAATGAAGATAAATACAAGTTTGTAGAAAATTGAATTACGCATCTATCAAAAAGAAATTCCAAATTTTATCTTTTCTCTAAATTGAGATGTATGTAAGACACAAAATGTTGCAATTCTTCGTGATACCCGATAGGATCTTATGCAATGGTCTGAAGCTGATTTTTACGAAAACTTACTTATAGCTTTGTAGAATTTTTTCTAGCTATCCACTTAAGATTCACGCGTTCTAAATTATGTATAAAAAATATATATCCATATGTTATCCTATGGACAGCTCCGATAGGACTAGCATTTGTCTTCTCAATATTTGATAATTATAAGTCATCAAATTCCATAGATCGCCTAGGATCCTGTCAGGTTTTTTCATCGAAGCGCTAGAGATAACTTTGCACGTAAAAACCTAATAAAATCTTATATCTTACACTATGCCAATGTTAAAGAGACGCTTCGCTAGATCTTCAGATATCATCTAGAAAATCATATGATCAGGACTTTTGTCCTATGACGTGGAAAGCATCCTAAAAGATGCATATTGAATCCTCAAAGTTTCACAAAAACATAAAGATTAAGTTTGACATTTGTTGTTCAACGATTCAACGTCCTCCTAACAAGATGTAGATAGAATTTTCTCTGGATTTTTTCACTTTAAGAGTTTCACATAGTTCATTATTTTATTGCTTAAATTCTTCTCTGATGTTCATATAAATGATCATCCTGCAAAAAATTTTGAATTCTCGTAATTTCGAATAAAATCCTCAGATTCCTATGTTTTTCTATCAAAAGCTTACATAGAATTAGCATTGTTCTTTCTCGAAAAATCTCCTTACAGTAATCTCTAGGTGTAGTTTTGAGGGTCAAAAAGATCATGGCAAAAACTAGAAGTGACATAGATGTAAGAATTAGTACGAAAATCCTCTTTTCTCATAGGAAATTCGGAAAAGATTTCTGAATATTTATCTACGGAAAGAACATTCTTGAAAGTTTTACCAAATTCCCTTCAAAGAAGACGAATATCTCCTTCATAGGTCTTTCTCTCACGTGTGAGACGAGATCTCTTCGACAACGACGATCTCTTTTGTTTTTCGTTCACTGTAGTAGTTCCCAATATTCCACGCAATGCCCGATGGGCACAGAATGGGATGACTGTTGCTGGAGGTCACGAATATGGTGATGCCACCAATCAGCTCTCCGAGCCTGCAGGTCTCTTCGTTGATGATGATCAAACGATAATCATCGTTGATTATTGGAATTATCGTGTCGTAGCATGGAAGATGGGTGCTACGAATGGACAAGTAGTAGCTGGTAGTCAAGGCCAAGGAGATCAATTGGATCAATTGAAATATCCAACCGATGTGTTGATCGACAAAGAGACGGATAGTCTCATTATTTGCGATCAAGACAATCGACGAGTCGTACGATGGTCTCGTCGTAGTGGCACAACTGAAGGAGAAATCCTCATCGACAACTTTGATTGTTCGGGATTGGCCATGGATGATCAGAGATACCTCTACATCTCTGACATCAAGAAACATGAAGTAAGATGATATCAAATAGGAGACAAGCATGGAACTCTCGTGGCTGGTGGCAATGGCAAAGGTGCTGGTCTCAATCAACTTAACTACCCGACCTATATCTTTGTCGATCAACAACAGACTGTCTACGTGTCGGACTACAATAATCATCGTGTGATGAAATGGAAACAAGGTGCAAAAGAAGGAATTATCGTCGCTGGGGGTCAAGGCGAAGGGAATTCTCTGACACAATTGTCGCATCCTAATGGATTGTTTGTTGATACGTTTGGTAGCATCTATGTGGCAGACTCGTGGAATAATCGAGTGATGCGCTGGCCTCAAGGAGCGAAACAGGGCACTGTCATTGTGAGTGGAAGACGAGAGGTGAATCAGGTCGATTATCTCGGGGACTTATCCTGTGATCGATATGGCAATCTCTATGTCGCCTATATGAAGAAAAGTCGTGTTCAACGTTTTTCATTCGAATAGACTCAAAACGATGGATTATTTTTTTTTCTTTCTTTTCTCTCAAATAAATCATGTTGAATTGATGAAAAGAATGTCTATTCTATTCACGCGCGTGATCAGAAACCATTCTGGTGGAGCCGTGGCGAGCGTAACTCTCATACACGCACGGGACAGACTCAAATCATTCATACCCCTCCCGCTCGAAAGATATGTCAATGAATCTGGGACAGCCCGATCGTGTGCTACGAACACCAAGATAGTTCCTGGCAGGGTTTTAGGACCTACCAGGAAGGTCTGTAAATAACAGATCCTAACCTCAACGGATATAACTCACTCTTCCCCCTATTAACACTCACTTTCGTTAGTCTCACCCTAACCCTCATCAATCTCAATCTCACTATCTATTCTCAGTCCGGCTCTCCCTTATTATTCACTTCTCAAAAAAAAAACAATTACTTACTAATTCATGTTGAACGACGATGGTGTTGTTGATGATAAAGATGACACGATGATATTGATAGCGGAAAGGGAACGAAAAAAAAATTTACTCAATCTTATATAATGAAAAACAACGAAATGACTTACTCCACTGTTATCTTTTTCTTCACTGTTCAATGCCTAAAATTAAAAAGAACAATACATAAAAAAAGATCATAGGAGGACTTACCACCCTCCATATGATCGTAAAGAAAGAAAAAAAAATAAAAAATAAAAACTGATACCTACATTTTATTTTATTGCTCGATGTTGAATTGAATAATTTTGTGTCGTCGAAGCCAACCTAAAATATAAAACAAAATAATTATTATTTGATTCAAATAATTGAATGATTTATCCGTTGGAAATCATTCATTTTTATACCCCTCAAAAATCGTTTTTCTTGGGCGAGAAAATATTCATTATTTTTTTTCTCGTCGGAAAATAATTACACGTCGAGTTTAATTAAGCTTTAATCTAGACACACACATACATTGAGATATATTCGATCACAAATATCTCAATGTATGTGTGTGGATAAAGCTTAATTTTTTTCACACGTTAATTATACATGTGATTATTGATCATCAATGATAACATGGACGATGACTTATGAACGAGAGAATGAAAAAAAGAAATATTGCTCTCTTGGCCTATTTCTTTTTCTCCCTCTCTGGAAATTTCAACATTATTCATTAGTATGCTATTATTTAACACGACCATTACTTCCACAACTATTAATTATATTTTCACATATTTGTCATCTAATCATTTATGTTTTTTCACGTATTTTTAAAAGAAAACGGTTTTATGCGAAAAATATTGAACGCAAAAATCGAAAAAAATTCAGTAAATTTAATGAATCTTTTTTTTTCTTAATCGAGTTGGTTTTTTTTGTTTCTATTAAATAGAAATAATTACTAATGAAATGTTAACAAAGAAAATTGAAGCAATTGAAGATGCATTGGAAAATGAAGTTTATTTATTTTATTAAAAATTGACCGAAAACAAATTGATTATCAAAATGATTTTAATGAAGAAGGGTGTGGGTGGGTGTGGGTGGGTGTGGGTGTGGGTGTGGGTGTGGG
>CAJNOL010002920.1:10606-29536 GCA_905250125.1 Rotaria sordida | reverse complement strand
CGTCGGCGCTCCTCTGGGGTGCCACTTCCGACTAGCTGTTGCTACTGCTGATCTCCCTACTCCCATGAGATAGCTCTCTTCACTTACACCCTATCAAATGTCAGATTGCACTCTACAAAAAATAAGTACTCTCGGAAACCAATAGAGGGGTGTGGGTGTGTGGGGTGTGGGGTGTGGGTGTGTGGGGTGTGGGGTGTGGGTGTGTGGGGTGTGGGGTGTGGGTGTCGGTGTAGGTGTAGAAAATTAAAATTCAACACCCACACCCACACCCATATGACTTTTCTTCACCCGCACCCACGCCCACACCCTAGATGCATAATTCGATAGGATAGAAGTATGTAGAACATATTACACAACATATTTCAATCCATAGTTTATGGCGAATGAGAGCAGGTAATATGCATCTACCAATAGAATTATTGTACGACCATCTATCACTTCCTTTCATTTTTTCTTCTTTTCTATCCTAACTGCGCCAGAGTTACTACCGAGAAAAAAACACAGAAGCGCAGATCGACAATACAATATAGACGTCATTTTATTTATTTTTTTGTGTTTTTTTATGTCGCGTGTACAAACGGCTTGACGACATGCTTGTTGTTTTTTCCAAGTATTTATTATTACCCAGTATTGGATTTTTCATCATGCGAGCATAAAAATGAAACAGAAACTATTGTTGCTTAACATCATATGAAAAGCATATTATAGTTACTTCTTGTTCTTTTCTAGATAAATTATATATTCCATTCATAGAAATACATATTTTCTGGTAAACATGAGCTCTACGATGAAGTACACTGATTTCAGTTAAGCTTTTTTTTGTTTCCTAATCAAAATTTAGTCATACAACTTTTAGAAAAAAAAGAATTGGATGTTTGTTTTTTAGTGCCATTATTTTTATAATCAATTTACTGTAGATAATAAGAATTAAAAGTATACTTCTAGTTATACGGGTACAAATTAAAATTTACAGATATGTATTATTTTTACAGAATATAATGAAAGCGATAGGATAAAAAAAAATGAAAATTAAAGATTTTAATGTACATCAGAAATTTTTGAAACGCTTGAAATCTAGGAGAGTCTATTTTGAAACAAAAATTAATCGATTGGACCGATTGGATCATATGATTAGATGTCATTTTATTTTATGGTGTAACTTACCAGTACACAACAAAACAGTCCTTTCTATGCTTCTGCCAATATTGCTATCTACTTATATCAGTGTCTTCGCTTACTGATGTTCATCTTCGACAAAGAGGTCTGTTCAGATTTCCAAAATTACTGAAGTTTCCTGGTAATTTCCGAAATTACCTAGTAATTTCCATAATTTCCACTAATTGTTGGGGTAGAGTCTTCTGATCAGCATATAGATATTTATTTACATTCATAATGATATAGATTAGGAAATTTCCAAATTTACTGAAGTTTCCTGGTAATTTCCGAATGTCTCAATTTGGATGGTGTTGCTGTAGTAGTAATTTCTGAAATTTGATAATTTATGAGAGAAATTTACTTTTTCGGAAGTTTGAACACTGCTGTCGACAAAAGAATTTTAGTGCACGTTCTCTACATAGTTTGGCTAGATCGTTTGCAGGATAGCAACATGAAATTGAATTGATAGATGTTTAATTTTATTTGATAGATTGTTTTTTTATGAAGAAGTAGGAGTGTTATGAAAAAAATATAATATTGAACAGCAACTATTTAGATTTTCAAATCAAAATACAATCCTACAATGGCTAGTGAACAAAGAGATACAACATCAATTATGGTTTCTGATGTAAGTAAAAATATTTACATTTAACCGAATTCTTTATGCAGTAAAAATCGTGAAAAAGTTGACGCGATTGATCTCGATTTCTCATATAGCGCGATAAATATTTCATAAATTGAATATTCTTTTGACTTTTTTTCAAAAATATATATTGTCTCGTGAAGATCCAAAAAAATTTAATAATTTCAATTCATTTTATTTCTAGAGTGTGGGTGCTCATCTCATTAATGATATAATATCCATACTCACCTACACCCTAATCTTTATCTTTACTGTCTTTTCACATAGAGAAGGGTGGGCGTGTGGATTTGAGGTAATCATCTACATCTTGAACTCCTAATACACTAGTTCTTATTCTATAGTCAATATTCAAAGAGCTAGATGTTTCAAAATACTATAATCTGTTTCAATGATTAGTTGAGTACTATCAAATGATGGTTTCAACATTGCCTAAATATATATATAGACTGATTTGAATTATTTCAAATCGAAAAAACTGCTATGAATAATTTCATAGAACAATTTTTTTGCACTTTTATTTAGTACGATTATCATCTATGAAAAAAACAACATAATAAAATCGTGTAAAACTTCACGGAGTACATTTTTCTAAATGTCATTTTTGGTTTAAGCAATATTGTAACATTCTAAAAAAATGTTATGCACTTAAAGCAATCAAAACTAAACTTTTTGAAACAAAATGAACACAAAAATTATATTTAGGAAAACTCTGAGATTACCGTTTGATTCTGATCACTTTATATTACGTGCTTTTTTCATGTCTTAGAAATAAGCACTCCTGTTTCTTGAATAGGATGACGACTTCGATGAAAATTCAACTGATAACAAAGGTGGTTATTACGAAATAGATAATTCGCTTGCTACTTTTGACTCCAGTAAGTTATCTTTGCTCAATACGAAAGAAAAAAAATATTGTGCAGCTTGTATTTCATTTAAAGCTTCGGTCACAGACAATCAAATATTTTCTTTTTCTCTTAAGCCAAACTTTTTCCTCAAAATTTTATTGAATATTGCAAGAAGTCGTCTTTGGTTTTCACGGATTCTCTTCAAGATGCATGTAGCATAGCCTTCAATGACGAATTGATAACGAAAGTTAGTTGAGGTCATTCTCTTCATTAATTATTCAAACATAGATCGATCCTCTTTCAGTGCCGTCCAGTGCTTGTCTATATCTACCATGAAAAAACCATGTTCAACAACGTCTTTTTGTGGCATATATCTTCAGAAAATATCAGTGACTATTTACGTGAGCATTTTATTTGGTGGTCATATGATATTACACAAGAATCAAATCAAGACGAGTAAGCAACATAATATTAAATCTTTAAGTTCGTTTTTTTACTTATCTGGCTACAGATAGGTTAACCCTCTTGGTAGACGAATTAGATTTATAGAAGAAAAGTAATAGTTGAATTTTGGTACAACGTATAACTAAAAAATTATTTTTGACATAGTATTTTCTTTATTTTTCAGCCTCATTAAAACACTTTTGACAAGTCAAAATCTACCCATGAGAAATAGAACTTTAGAGGCTTCTCAAATACGGACTTACAAGTTTTGAACCTTTTTTCTCTTACATGGATGCAAATTATTTTCGAGACGGCTTTTTTCCCAACAGAGGTCAATATAAGCACTTCTTGCATCCAATCACATTCACCCATCCATTATGTGTGATGGTATCAAAATCATTGCAGTATAACAGTCCTAGTTGTGATAGAGTTCAGTTGTCTAACTTTTTACTAGAAACTTTTAATATGCTTTGAGACATGTGAGATTTCGTTAAATTTGAGACATAGAATTCGCTTTGAAATTTTTCTTTGGTTTTCTTCTCTATCTGATCTTCTTGGTTTGTTCAATCTGCACCAACTTTTCAGCAGATCTCGTAGTTTCTCTATTCTCGCATACAATTTGAATATCCGATTACTATAGGCTTTTTTCTTGTAAGGTGTGGATATAACGAATTATATATTAAAGAATGATCATGTTCCTTTTAGTTTTACAAAGATCTGGAGGAAAACATTTCCGAAAAGTGTTATCTATGATTTCTCCTCCGAAAAATATCCGTTACTTCTTGGAATTAGTCGACGACGTTCTATTGCAAATGATCTTTCATCGCAAATCGAACTGACTTTTAAATCGTTGGTTCAAAGCTCTCAACTGACGCGTACTCATAAGAATGTTATATCTGCAAATCTATGTGATGAATTAATGGAGTTCAAGAAACGATTTGATCAAAATGAAAATGAGCTGGTAAGTTTTATTGAGTAGTATAGACACTAATCTCTAATTGAATAAGGACTTTTGTCGAAATTATTCATCTCTTGTTCTTTAAAATGATGCAATCAGTATAAATTTAGATTATACGTTGTCTAAGATTTCAGTTGCTTTATTACAAAGTAACAAACAATAAATTGTAATAGATGTGCAGTAAACTAATAGAATATGAGCTAAATCTATCTATCTATCTATATATATATATATATATATTTCTGTGAATATACAAAATTACAGTATAGGTGTTGAAAATTCAAACAAAAAGTTTATTGTCGTATCAAATGTATAATTAGTTTAGATTGCGTTTTCATTTTAGTAGATTGATTGCTTTATTATTAATTACTTTTTATTATTTACTGATCTTTCTGTCACCTGTATATGCTGTATTAAAGATTGAACTTAATAGTTTTTCACTAAAAATCATTTATAGATGAGACAAAATCGTATTTAAGACATTCACATGTAGTTCTTCGCAAGACTTCTCTCAAATGAAGCTTCAGCGAAATGTATGTATCTTTAGAAGACACAAATAATTTATTATGAACAATGAACACGATTATGTTTTTGCTATAGTATGTCTTTTATTTTTGAAAATCTGTAACTAATTAGTTGTATCGTATTTTCTGTGGCACATGGACTTCTGAGAAAAACAGATATGCCCTCCATTATGATACGAATGTCATCCAAATATAATTTTAAAGGAGTGACTTTTCTCTCAATTGAAAAGGTTTCAAAACATCAAAAAATAAACTTTCAGAAGAAAAAAAGAGTGATATATAAAACTTTCGATTAGACAAAGTCTCGAAAATCGAAAATATTCAAAAAGATCTATTAGCGCAATCCTTTGCAAGATTAAAATGTGAAGCACGATATACTTATTCTTATTAAATTCCTGAAAATTTTTTCACTTGATGCATTTCAGAACGCAGAGTGTGAATGTTGGTGTAAACCAGAGATGGACGAGCCGCGGTGTAACACCGCCCCGCCCCGTCCCGTCCCGCCGCCGGGCCGGTGTGAAAACTTGACGGGGCGGTAACGATGCACAACGAAATTTCGCGATTTTCCCGCCTTTGTATAACCTTGATTTTTTAAATATACTCAGATCTTTAGAGACGTCTTTTAAAAATTTTAAAAATTTTTTCACACAAAGCTAATCAGTAAAAAGAAGCTTGTTAGCGCAGCTCCAAAGGAGCTAAAACGTGGAACCCACGTACATTTTCAAAGTTTTTTTATCCTGATGCCTAATTTTTAAATTGTAAAATACCTTTTTTTCGAATACGCATGAAATAATTGATATATTATATAAAAACCAGAGCGGAGGGGGAGCCGCCAAACCTCAAACTTAAAACATACACTTACTATTTTCTTCGAAAATATATGTGAGTTTCACAAATGAGTGATTTTATTATAATTGTTTTTCATTTTCATGTTTATTTTTTTTTCTATTTTGAAATGATGTTTATGCGTTTAAAATATGCCTTTTCATCTCATGAAATAAAATAGTCATTATGAAAGTTTAAGGAAAAATTTGTCGAGAAATAGTTTTTGAAAACATATTGGATGGGGCGCGGCGGTGCGGAACTTTATCAACGGGGCGGTGACGGTGCGACTTTTTTGCTGACTCGTCCATCTTTGGTGTAAACAATAGCAACAGTCACACTATTATCAAAGCAGAGAGTTCTCACAAATACTTTTTCTTTAAAGTATCGATTTCTAAATTTCCTATTGGAATTCGAACTTGTTGAGAATCTTACATGAAGTTTTAGTACTTGATTATCAGAAGATACCTGTAAACATATATAAATTCGTACGAAAATGAACAGTTCATGCGTATGAGTTCTTTTTCTTAATAAGAGATTCAACATTTTATTTCTTTGAGATTCTACATTGTCGAGATTTTGATTTTCGATACTAGAACCTACTGATTGTGGGTATCGACAAATATTCCAAAGAATCACAATCACATTCTAGATATGAAGTATCTGCTCGTTAGGATTCTATACTGCAATGCAAGCAATAATGAAGAAATATACATAAAAAAAACACGACCAACTTTCTGTAGATTAGAAAGAATATCTAGATCGTATTTTACAATTTGATCTCACAGGAATTGAGTGAACATCTCAGTAAATTTCACCATATCACCTTGTTCAGAAAGTTTGTGCAACTACCCTTCTACTACAAGCGTGAAACCTATGGTTTCCACCATTGTGTAGAGTATCCATATTTAAGATGGTACACCAATTGTCTGCCTTCTTAGGAAAAGAAAGGAGTTTTCATGACCAGGGTCGCCCTTTTTTCACATATGATGGTGGTGATGGTGGTTGGATACCTTTGTAACTCATTCACCAGAAGACTCTGAAAGATGAGAATTTTAGGATGGATAAAATTTTATATGGGCTACAATGTGTGATAGTCAGAATTAAAAAATGTTCGTTCAGAATTCTTGAGTTTTTCAGAGAATCTCTAAAAAACTTTCCATGTATGATCAAAGAACTTTGAAATTCAGAGGCAATCAAAGACTGTCAGTAGAAAGAGTGGCCAAAACTCTCTTTGTGGTTGAATTTTTGGAGCGATCGAGGAAGACTTCTTAGAAATATGCAAAAATTTCGAAGAAAAATGCATATTTTACTAGTGAATTTTTCATGACTTCAAGATGTTTCTTTGTCAAACAGATATCTTTGACACCTTAACTCACTCCAAATTCAAACCCAAATAGTACATCTTGTAGCCCTTAATGAACTCTATAAAATAGCATATCCCGACTATGTAAAACAGTTATGTCATTGGCGGATGGATTCGAAGTATAAAAGATTGTATGCCTCATCGCCGAAAAATAACATCGCCGCAACTCGCGCCGAAGCAAACATTATCGAACAGAAAGATCGTCGAAATCAACATCACCGAAATACAGATTGTCGATACAAAGTTCATCGAAATGCAGATCGCCGAATTCTTTTCGATCACCTCTACTAGCTTAGAGTTAGCACATAATTAAGTTAGTGACTAATTTGACGTGGTTCCTAAGTAATGCTAGTAACCTACATGGTTAACTTGGTTCCTAACTTGATCCCTAACTTGATCAAGTTAGTAACTGACTTGATCAAGTTAGTAACTGACTTGGTCAAGTTAGTAACTAACTTGGTTCCGAACTTCTTGTAACACTCACGTAAGTCAGTTGTTAACTGATAAATTCGATCATTGGCATAAAAATTGCCGATAGCCACATAGCCGACAGTGGCATCGCCGAAAGACACATCGCCGAAGCCATAGTTCGCCGAAATAGAAGTCGCCGAATTTCTGCGATCTGCATTTCGGCGATATGACTTTCGGCGAAGAGGATATGGACCGTATAAAATACGAAGTGTGGGCGCATACAGCTGTGAAAACTCCTTTCTTTTTCTAAGAAGGTAATAAAGTAATTATGTGAAAAGCGATGTATTATCCTAAATATGGACACTCTACACAATGGTGGAAACCATATGTTTCATTCTTGTAGCAGAAGGGTAGTTGCACGAACTTTCCGAACAAGGTGATATTTTATCGTTCGCGTGTTTAGTTTAAATTTGGTGAGATTAGAACTTTATTGAAAAGAGTGAACGTTCAACTTCTAAGATATATGTATTAGAATATTGGATTTTATTTTTTGCCAAATTAAAGTTGAATGAATAATATTTTGAAGCTCTGACATGCTTAATTGCTTGAGGGCGAAGTTCCATATATTCATTTATTTGATCACACAATAGCAATTAAATTTTGAATCATTTCAAAAAGAAAACAGTAGGCACGAACGAAGGAAAAAGGAATCCTTTCGAAAAAAAATTTAGACGAAAGCATAAAATACCGAGACCACTATATTTTTTAGTAGAACTATTTTATCTCATTTAAATTCTTGAATTTTTATATGCGTGCTTGCTTATATTTTGGATAGGATCTTGATGTACGAAAGAATTCAGTTTGCAATGACCGTACCAGTTCTAATTTCAATAATGACAGCATTAACACTAGTCAACGTAAGTTATCTTTGTTTACATAAAAAAATGATTGAAATGTTGTTATTTTAACTTTCAGTCGAGTCGAACAAAGAAGTTCATGACTGTGTAATTCAATCTTTTGATGACTTTTTTGCACAAAAATGCAAATCTTCAGCCGCTTTTTTCATGGGCTCTCTAGAAGATGTTTGTAAATATGCTTTCGTCGGTGAATCAAGCAAAGTAATTTAATCATATCATTCTCAGCAATACATATTGATATACACATTCATTTTATTTCAGCATCGTCCAATACTCATCTGCATACATAATGACAAAAGCTCACATAGTCCTTCGGTCTTATCAAATATATTTTGTTCTGATCTTATCAAATATCTAAGTGAAAATTACGTGGTCTGTCCATTCAATATTACAGAAGAATCGAAACTAAACATGTAGAGCAACGTAAAATGAATTGATTCTTATAATCTTGTTATTCATAGTTTAACAGTATTCATAAATCCGTTCGATAAAGAGGAGTACATTATTGCTATATATAATTAGCTTTAAGAATAATATGATAATTCTCTTCTGAACAGTAGCATGACATAAAAATGAAGAAATTCCATGATGAATCTTTGTACATTACGAATCAGAGCATAAAACAGACTGTAAAGCCTGCCTCTCTCAGACAGACCACTTGAGATAGATAGGCGGTCTATCTACCATAGTTTTTTAATTTTCAATAAAAATTAGATCGTTGATCTTAAAATGCTGCAATCGGTAATGTCATATCAAGACAGTTTTCCGTTACATCTGCGAAAGTGGAGCGGAATTTTTCTTCTGCAAACTTCACTATCACACAATGTCGTTCTTCGTTCCGATTCGGACACTTTTGAATGACATTCTTTTCGTGAGATTCATCCAAAAAAGTTTTAGATTCAAATCCTGATTTTTTTTTCTCTAAAATTTAGTACTTTGGTAGATCAGTTCTATCTGAAAACGTAATGTATTGAATTAATGAATACTTGCAATAGTCATCGTATTCTTATTCAAATAATTTCTTGTACTATTCTGAAAATTGTTTTCACATTCCTCATACTTATCAACTTTATTACCGTATAGAAGATGAAAATAGGCCTCAACAAGCAGACCAGGTCGAACAAAATGAACGGCAGACCTAGGTAAGGCTGCAAAATGTTCCGGCCTGCCATGGGCAGACTAATCCTTAGAAATGAGCCCTGTTCTATGTTCTGTTAAGAACATGGATTGTTTTAATAATTATAGGCAGTCATGAGCAATGAAAGAATACCTCTGTGCTAGATGATGCAAATTAAGATTATTATCAGATAAGATTAGAATTCCTTATCATAGTGAAGAAGTTGAAAGCAATCAGTAGCAATAATTAACAATTAGAAAATCAGTTCTTTTCCATTTGATTAAATAATATATTGATCTTTCATTCGTTCACCAATGTAGGAGTATTCAATCAATAGATGCTCTAACTCTATGTGAGATAATTGGTGAATTCTCATAATGTTTTCTCGTATAGAAAGCTTTGTTTTAGATGAAACAATAATAAATCGAGTGATGAAATTGTCAAATGAACATCTATGTCGAGAATAACGATACTATCTATCTCTCTCTCTCGTTCTTATCTTCACCTTCTATTACAATGTTCAGTTTGCAATTCGCATATTTTGAGATTTATGTTATTTTGGATTTTGATTAATTGTGTAATATTTTCAGAAGCATCTTATAGTTTTTCTAAATGTGTACATGTTTTGTGTCATCAAAAAAACTTTCTATACTTTCATACATATGGAGATAGTACGAGTACACAATCATTCACTTTTCGGGACTATAGATCAGAAATTGATTATTTTTATTTCAGGTTTACACAAGACTGGAAACAAATGTTTCCTGACCATGCTGACTATGATTTCTCTATAGAAAAATGTCCAAAACTTATTGGACTCAATCGACGATTGGTTTTAAAAGATGGTCTTTCATTTGAGATTAAATTAGAATGTACATTATTGCTTGAATGTCTCGAGTTGTATCGTATTAAAAAGACTTTAAGTCTTGAGACACTACTTGATGAATTAAAAATCTTTGAAAAACAGTTTCATCAGAACGAAAATGAATTAGTAAGTTCTATTCAATTACGGGCACACTTTATTTTTTTTATTAATTAACGAATAAACTGTATGTTTTATTTTAGTTACTTGATTTCTGGGCACAAACTAGTCTTTGTTCAGATGTTATCTTCGAAATTACAAAGTATCTCACATTAAATGAAGCGATCAATGCATTTACTATCAAAATATTGCCTTTACTACGAAATTGTTATACACGATTACATCTGTCTGAACTAGATTATGGGTTCATCAATACAATACTTCGAGAATTCGATCGTACGGCAATAGACTCTTTGAGTCTGAATGGAGACCAGCTGATGTCGACTATTAACTCAATCACTAAGCCTTTTCCCAAAATCATTTCACTTCAGCTTTGCTTCAGCAAACATGTTGAATGGTATATATTGAGTAGAACTCTTCATCAGTTGGCTGATAATATCAAACGATTGAAAATCAGTTGTAGTGATTTATGGTATGATTCCTATAATCCGAACTTTATTTCTGAAAGAGAAAACGAAAAAAACCAAACAATCGAATATTTTATTTTCGATTCGCGTCAAGTTTTATTGACTTCTAACGATCGCCGTTTTCATCATTGGACACCATCTTGGTTCAAAACAATGAGTGATTTAATTAGAAGGATGGAAAACATTCGAACTGTTCATCTCGTTTACGACAGTTACGATTATATGGAAATGCTAGATAAAAATGTGTGGAAAAGTCTAGCAAAAGATTGTGTTCAATTAACGAATATTACATTACAAATCATTCGACCGGAGGGTGAAGTCGAACAACTACAACAGATAGTACTTCAAATTCAGAATGAATTACGTAATTTGCGACAGACAATTAACTTTCGTATTATTTTTAGTCAAGAAAAACGTTTTTAAAAATTTCTTATAGTTTTTTAGTCGATTGTCTATTATCAGATGTTTTATTTGAAGATTGTATTTGATTAAGGGGGAAAATCTCGATGTTTCTCATTCAGAGACAAACATTTCAAATGAATAAAATTATTTTCATTCTGTTTCGTTTAAATAATTCAACTGGTTTCGACACAAGGGGGAAAAAGCGAGACTTCATCTACTTCAAAAAAAATTTGAAGTACGATTGAAGTACAGTGAAGTACGAGTGAAGTACGGTGAAGTACGGTGAAGTACGTGAAGTATGAAGTCTCGCTTTTTCCCCCTTGAGGGGTACCCTTAGGTCCTCAAGTCCTACTTTTGAAAAAAATTTTTTTTCGAAAAATTTTTTTTTATACAGAAATAGAGTTTTTGAGAAAAAAAAAATTTTTTTGGGAACACCCAAAATTTTGTTCAAAAAAAATTTTTTTTCGAAAAAAGTCTATTTTTGTATAAAAAAAAATTTTTTTTGAACAAGATTTTGGGTGTTCCCAAAAAAATTTCTTTTTTCTCAAAAAGTCTATTTCTGTATAAAAAAAAAATTTTCGAAAAAAAAATTTTTTTCAAAAGTAGGACTTGAGGACCTAGGGTACCCCTACGAGTGAAGTATGCGTGAAGTATAGTGAAGTACAGCTGAAGTACAAGTGAAGTACAAGTGAAGTACGGTGAAGTACGTGAAGTATGAAGTCTCGCTTTTTCCCCCTTGTTTCGACATCGGATTTCTCTGGTGGCACCATAAACTTCAAAATAACTCAATGTAACTTTAGATCGTCTATTCTCTATTGCGTACATAAAACTAAATATTAAAACTTCTAGAATTCAATTTCAATTTGCTTCAGTTTCACTTTTTCAAATCGAAAGCAATCTTAAATATCAAATTTTCAACAAAACTAATTTTATTAATTTTCATCGACGTCATAAGATGACAGTGTATATATGACAAAATTACACGCCCATACTCTTCTATTTTGTTTTGAAAATTGTGTGTATAGAGATGAGCTTCTATTGCTGCTCAATTTTTTGTTTCACCTATAAATTTGTTTTGATGAAAAAGTGTTCAAACATTGTGGAAAATATATAAAAATGCAAATTTGAATTCATACATCAATGAATGGCTTGAAATGGGCAATCTAGAGAGAGAGAGAGAGAGAGAGGAATGGATACTCGTTATTTAAGTTTTTCAAAAGATCATTTATAAAGTTTGGCATCAGTTTTAAAACGTGTTTTTGCAACTGATAAAAGATTTATACGATATTGTACTACTTTGAATGCAGTTGCACGATCTTCGAGTGCATATTATCGAAAAATGTTTCCTCTTTAAGATTATATCTTCAAAAACCTACAAAAGTTCTCGTTATCGATCTTCTTTTATTAAAATACAGCGGTTCAAAAATTAGAGCCATTCGAAACTGAAAAATATAGAATTAAAGCTTTTCAAAAACAAATCTTTCAGAATGATGAATTATCATGTGTTTATAAATAAACGATCCTTAATGAGAAAATATTTTGTCTACAATAAACATCTTCAAATAATATATGCGTACTCAAAACGATGAAATAGCGAATACTTCTTTGAGTAGTTTCAGTAATCTATTTTGAAAACGCTACTATCCTGTAGTTATTGGAAAATATTCTTGAAAACCTTTTGTAAACAGCTAAGTAAACATATGAAATTTTCAAAGATCGATCATAAGACATATCTCCCAACCGTTGAACATTAAAAGCGACTAGCTCTGATAGCAAAAGTATTATCGAGCAAAAGAATTACACTGAGCAACCCACAATCATTGCCTTTAAAGTAATAAAGATTTTTCAGTCAAATTGTTCTAATTTTTTATTTTTTCATACTTACATATTTTATAATCAGTGAATTTTTATTGTAACAAGGAAATGAAAGAATATTTGAATAAAAAAGAAACAATCATATTGTTTGAATGAGTGAATAATACGTACTACTTCATGCTGTCTTTTTTCTCGCACAGAAAACAATATATGTGATTTATTTCGAGGCAGTCGATGCATGTAGACAAGAAAAAAAACCAGATTGATTTTCTAGTCAAAAATAATTTCATTTTGTAGTTTCGACAAGTTTCATTAGTTAGTGACAGACTTACTTTGATTGCTTCGAACAACTACACCTACACTTGACATACTGATTTTATAAATTGATAAAAACGTATGGCTTTTTTTTTGTTTTATAATTACTAGAAAAAATAAAAATTTTTTCAGTAATGAATAAATCATTGATAAACCATCTTAAATAATATGAAAATAAATGAATCTTATTCTTAAACCAAATAACTGTCTTCTTCTTTTGTAAGGAATGTGTAGTGTTCGATTTACAAGAGTGTCTTTTCAATAGGAGAGTAAAACCGATAGATATTTAGGTTTATTTTTAATTTGATTGCAATTCAACAGACTGTCGAATAGAATTCTATCAAACGAAATATTTTAGAGATAGATAAGAATTACAATCAGAATTTATCACTCACTTTTCTTAATGTAAGAAAATTATCATCTATTTTCATTTTTATATTTTGTTTGATAGAATTGGTAATTGCAAATCTTTTTCAGAAGGGTGTGGGTGTGTATATAGGTCGAGGTGTGGCGTCAATAAAAGACTAACATTGACATCCACACTCACACGCGCACCCTGATCCATTGGAAAACCGTATATACGATTGATATTGATAAAGAGAAAAATCAATAGTAATTTTCTTCAATTTCTAAGCTTAATCTAACGTTCTTCTTCGAACGAATGCAAAAAATAATGAGTACCTGAGAAGTCTAAACAATTGTGGATCTGTTAGGGAAAAATTTCAGCAAATGTAGAAGTAAGAAAGAACTTTTCTATGATAAACAGTTTTGTTTGAAAAGTTCATTCCATTATTCAACTTTATGCACTATAATTCTATCAGATTTGTATTTGATCTATCGGAAAAAGTTAGAATATATACTTTCAAGAAGATTACTTTTTTTTCAAATATTCGAACTTCTTATTGAATGAAAGATCTGCTACACTGAATTTACTCAATAATTATGATTTAAATGCATATTACATATTTTTCTAAATTTTTTTTCTTTAGTACAAACAACTTCATGCGTTTTAACTGTTGCAGAATCGCGAGACATTTTTTTTCGAGTTAATTTTTTTCATGAATCTATTCGCTTATGAATAATGTTCTTGAGACCTATCTGTAGAGCGCAGGTAACAAAAAAAAAGAATATTAACAAGACTGCTTCTATTTTCATCTCTAGAGAATAATTGACATACAAGGTTATATAATGGAAGAAGCAAAATATAAAATAGATTATTTTCCCACATCCACCATGTTTTACTCATTTGTCATGATTATACCTTTATGCAGATCGTTAATCATTACTCAAGTTTTACACAAGTAAATCTATTACTAGGTTCGCTAATTAGGAATATTCTCCTACGAGTGAACTTCATTAAATGATATCGTTTGTTTGAGTTCATATTTTGCTCATTGCTAGAGTTCATAGTGCGGAAAAAATCCTAAAAGAATTCGTGTCATTAGTTCTCTATTCCCGAGTTATAGTTATTTTTACTGATTTATAGCTGATCACAGATTGAGATAGCAAAGATTACAAGAAAGAATTTCTACCTGAGGATTTCACTTAAGAACGAGCATTATATTTCTCACTCTTTGCTGAAAGTTTTAGCTCAAATCAATGCTTTTCTCTTCCGAGATAATAAATTTTCAAAAACTACTACATACTCACAAAAGCTCTGAAAAGAGCCCATTTTGGAAGCGTTCCATAACTTCAAAAAATCTCATTCGTTTGAGCTGAAACTTCCAACGTACGATGAGAAACATGATTTTTGTTATAGGAGAAATTTTCAGATAGAAACTCTTTGTGGCAATCTTTATCATATTACTCTGTGATTGACTCGAAACTCATTAACATGACTCGAGCTTAGACAGAAAAGTTTAATAATGAATCCTTGTAGAGTTTTTATCTGGACTATGAATATCATTAATAAGCAAAATATGAGCTCAAACAGAGGATATCATCTGGTGAGGTTCGCTCGTTTATTTGAACATTAAAATACTCTGGTAAAGACATCTAATAAATCTTTTCTACTATTTCTTTACCAGTAAGCTACATAAACGATGATGAACACATGTAACAAATTGGTTCACTATAGCGATATTACTTCTATAAAAGATTTTCATTTTTTTCTCAGAAAAAAAAACTTGTTTTGTTGAGGATAGAAACAAAAAGTCTGTACATTCGTTTATACTGTTTTATTTATTGAAATCATAGATATTTCCAAGTTTATTTCGATAACAAAAACACTTTGAAATTTTCTTAATTTATTTTTTGCTCATAGACGAGCGAGTTTTTCTGGACCAGAAACAGAAATTAAATAGCTTCCTGTAGTATACGAAGCAGCTGTAGTTGCCACTAAAACATAGTCGCCCGATTGAAGAGAAATGTTGAATCGAAAGAGTCGATTGACATAAGTATTATCATTCTCAATAAGTAGATTGTTAGATAAATTTGTCGGATGGAAATTGTTGGCATATAAATAAGCGTAAGTTTTAATTAGACCTACGCTCCTAAAAGAGTAAGAACCACCAGTTGATACACGTAGCCGTATTGCTTCATAGTAACAAGTTATATTTCCTGATCGGATAAACATCGAACTATTCGTTGTCAATCGAACAATGAAGATCGAAGGTAGATGGAACTTGAATGGTCGATGTTCTAAATAGATGAATAATACAGATAGATGAGTTGTCAATAAGTTTTCTTAGCTCTAGAATTCGTCATCTAATTATTTATGAAATACGAACTATCGCTACTTGCTATCGAAAAATGTCATCTTGTTATCCTTCAACAAGATGAAAATGACTAGATTGCTTATATATGATCGTTCGATTTATTTAAGAAATGCCCGGACAGATAGTTCTCGCTAAAAAAATGAAACTCATCATTTTGAAAATCTGAATAGGCTATCTGAGAGAAAAAAAGCAATTATATATAGAGCATATCTTTTACATATACTTCTTGAAGAACGAGAGGAGAATATCAACTTTTTTTTCAAAAGTTTCACTGATCCTCACAATATTTTTTAAAAATAATACAGCTATATTTTAACAAAAAAATTCAGAGTTCTTCGTTCAATATTGAATAAATTTGGCACTTATCAATGCTTCATTCAATCGAGCGTGTGATACTATCGATTCATTTATTCGAGAAGAAACGAATTGAATTTCGAAGCAAAAACAATTCGTGTTTTCTTGGCATTATCCTAGCTTTTTCAATAACAAGATTTTGTAAAACTCTTGTCAATTTTTATGAAAAATCATTCACATCATTTGATAGAATACTCTCTAAAGACTTAACTAGTGTATTGAAAACTAATATTCGGTTTAAATTTGACTGAAATATTCCAAAAACAATGTAACTAGACTAATTCTTCAAAGAAAAAATGTCATATGGACATTTCCTCGTATTTCCGAAATTTTCCTTGCTATACTTCATCTGGAAGGAGCTGAAATTTTATCAGAAATAGGTAACAAATAATAGAAGAAAAAAGTGATAAAAATCTCATCTCTCAAATGATTCATTATTTCTTGAGATATAGGCGTGCCGAAATTAACAATGTCACTAAAGAAAGTGTGTGATAAAGCAACTTTTCGCAATTTCGATCATTCTCCTTTTTAACAGATAGACAGATTGAATGATCTATACTTTTATATCAAAAAACGTCGTATTCAGCTCTGTATTCACCGAGTGAATAGAAGTGAGAAAAATTAAAAGTACAGACCACTATGAGAAAATCGAATTCTTATGTTACTGAACAGAAAAATTAAGTGTCTGTAAATATAAAGGGATATGTAAGAGTTACAAATGGAGAAGTCATAGACTAAAAGTTGACTCAGAGAAGAGAAAGCTACTTTTGATTGCGATCAAATAATATCTGACCAAGCATGAAACAATTATAGAAATTAATAGAATAACAACCTTTCTTTTGCTCACAATGCGCTAGATTATTGATTTAGTGACTTTGTAAGCTTCATATCTCCAAATAAAATTGAATTAGAAAACTGATAGTTTGAAGAACTAGACACAGTATATGCAAACAAATTTTAATTAGAATCGGTTAAGAATATCTTGTTTTAGTCTAAATGTACGCTTCTCAGACCAATGGTACTATGGGCGAGCATGCAACTAATCCGAGAAATGTATTTTAGATTTGAAATGATTCACTAGAAACAACTTATGCAAAATTGAATTTGATCAAGTTAGATTACATGCTCAAACAGGTCGAGTTTTCTAATGGAGCTCATTTGATTAGAGAATGGGTTAAGAGAATCTTCGATATGCGAAATCTCTAGTTTTCTATCATGAATCTCATCACTAATTCAAAGCAAAAAACTCTATTTTAGTTGTTTCGAAATCGACTTGTAAAAAATATATTCTTTAATTCTTAAACTGTATGATAGTATTGGAGTTAATACTGAGTTCAGAACAGTAAGTTCAATACAGAAATACTTTCGAATACTCATAATTCTCGAAGAATTATTGCAAAATGACTTCAAACATGGAAGAATTTTGAATAGAATAGAACAAAGTTTATGTCATGAAACATTTTCTATACCCAATTAGGAAAGGAAGACTTCATCTGATAGTGATTGTTATCATAGACTGAGAATTACCTATAGATGATCGAACACCGAAGATGGTCCCAACAAGCACAATGAAAATAATAAAGGAAATGAGACAAGATGAGATTATTCGACAGGACCGATTGCTTGGACAACCTATCCTTGTTGATCCATAGGATGGTTCTGGAGCGACTCGGGAAAGGTTTCGTGTCGCTCGTCTAATAGGTGAAAGAGACACAGTTTCGTCATGGACACGATAGGATATTGTTGAGCCTCGTCGTTGGGCAGCAAGGTTTCTTAGATGTTCGTTTGATTGAAGTCTATCGATTTGTAATGGTTGTCGAGTGAATGGACTTGTACCATTCTCCAAAATCCATTTGGTAATCGCTTGTCGTTCATAAGTATGACCATCTTCTGCAATGACTGGATCACGAAAGAGTTCGAGCGTTATCGGACAAATAGCATCCTGATTTTCAACATCTCCATTCACATGGTCTTCTTTCATAGTTGAAGGCATTCGGTGATTTTGTTCTTTACCTTTTCGATTGAAATGACGAAGAGAAAAAAGCAACGGAAGTGTATTGTTTGTTTTTTCGTTCTTTTACACATGTATGATATCACATTCTTCCCTTCTGTGCCTTCGACAATAATTTTTCACTTAAGAAAATTTTTCATGTAGTTGTGTAACTCTTCAAATAATCATCAGAACTCTAGAAGATTCCGATCGAATCGAAATTGATGAAGGAAAAATATCGGTATATTCATTCTCGATATTATATAATTCTTGAAAATGATGATCATTTCAAATGTAGTGATGTACTAATTTGAGTTCATCAATGTATTTTTTTCTCGATATAAGTAGTTTATGATGTTAGTCCAAAACGGGCCCTATCGAAAACAGTCCGAGCAAGATACCGATGAATTATTCCTTGAGCACGGCAGTAGAACTCAAAATAGCACATTGAAGGAGAACCAACGGTTTTCTTTTGTATTGTGAGATCTCAAAACCGTCTAGAATGAAGATCTCTAATGAAGTTCAGACATTCGGAGAGACGAAGTTTTATGTAGGGCTTTTGACAGTGTGCCAATAGAAAAAAACTGAATGCAGCACTTGGGTGTGGGTGTGGGTGTGAATGCGGGTATGGGTGTGCGAGTATAGGTGTGTGGCGGGTGTGGGGTATGCGTGTGGGTGGGTATGGG
>CAJNOL010002920.1:0-10506 GCA_905250125.1 Rotaria sordida | reverse complement strand
CACACCCACACACCCACCCACACCCACACCCACACCCACCCACACCCACACACACACACACACCCACACCCTCAAGTTTCATAGTTATCGATGCCAATATACGAAAGAAGATTCAATATTCATTGAAAGTGGTTGTCTTTAAAGAATAGTGATTATATCTCTAATAATGCAAATGTTCACCGTCTGTATTGCTGATTCAACGTCCTGACATTAAGCCGAAAAAAAAATATACTTGAAAAAACTAAAAATGAGCAAGGAAGTATAGGCGCCAACATTTGAAAAAAAAAGGCCGAAGTTTTGCCACGTGTTTTGTGAGAAAAAGCAACGTTAAATGAAAACGGTAACAAAATAGGAAGAAAATTGCTTCTTACAAAATTTTTTCTTTCCTTCTAACACTTGTATACTCAAAAAGCATACCACCACATATGAAAAAAATGTTAAGCAGAACAAGAAAAAAAGTTGCGTTAGAAAGAACCAAAAATAATTTATTTTTCTCTTTTATTATTTATGTTGTTTATGACTTTTTAAGAAGTGATAAGTATAGTATCGTTGTCAACGAAGCAGTCATTATGATCGAAACGTGTTCGTCATCGTCACTAACTGCTATATCTGAACACACATTATCAATCAAAGAAACTAGCTGTAATAATGCTGAAAATTGCTTCACAACTTGTCGTCCATCTTTAAGTCAGGAACGAATCAAGTTTGAATTGCATCAATTAGTATGGTTGACTTCAGATTTTCCTGCGTTCAGCATTGAAAATAACGATAAGAGCTTTAAGTTCGAAAATTTTCGAGATTTTGTGGATAGAACAATGTTATTTGACAATGTTGAACAATGTCAAGAGTATCTGCAGCAATCAGAGAAAGATGATATAGTAACGGTTTTAGTGTGTTGTGATCCGCATACCGAAATATCCATTTCGCAACTTTCTGATTATAATAACATTCGATCTATTTATATTGTTTGCCAAAATCAAAAAGAGTACCTACAATGGGCTGCAAACAATCCAAAGGTGGAAACTCGCAACTAATAGAAATTATCTACCTTTAACCAAACGAGTTCCATTTTTCATCTAGACTAGGAAAATCTATGAAACACTGGATTCTCCAGTGTTAGATCTATCAAAAAATTTAGAAGAGTTCAAACAACATGAAGATAGTGTAACTTTCACACAAATTAAAAGTAAATTTGAAGCAGAAGAAGAGCACACAACTGATAGAGAATCGTCTTGGTGGATAAAGTTTGTTGAGATCTTAGTACATTTACCATACCCTATTGAGTACTGTCGACAACAATTCAATCTGTTAAAAGAATATTATGTTGGAAATACAGCTCAAATCAATTTTATTGATGAGTTTCAAGCGAATTACAATCCACATGATACCATACGTTGGTATAGTCTTGATGCATTTCTCTACCGTCTATTAAATCAAGCTCTTCGAAAGCAAAATGTTGAGTTACTGTTTCTATTTGGATACTTTGTTCAAGATTTGTGTAGACAGTTAACACATGAATACGAAAAATTTAGATTAGCAAATTCATATTCGAGCAACCCGATAATAATCGTCTACCGTGGTCAAATCATGTCACGTAATGAAATCAACGAGCTCGCTGCTTATAAGGTAGCTGTTAATAACAGTTTCTTTTCGACCACCCTTAATCGTCATTTGGCAACATTTTTTCTAAATCCACTAGCACAACCTGATGATGAAATGCAGAATGTTCTTTTTCAAATTAAACTAGATTGTAAACTTCGAAGCTGTCCGTTTGCTAATATATCTCATTTGAATAGCTATTCATCAGAAGATAAGTAGAAGATCAAATAGCTGTACAAGTTTTTAAATGGCTATATACGTTTTTTTAGATAGTGCTGAAGAAGTTTAAATAATGCTGGAGAATTAAATAGCTATTCATCAGAAGTTAGGTAGAAGATTAAATAGGTAGCAAAGATTTAAATAGCTATGCACATAAGTTATTATAGGAGTATTTCTCTGGTCTTTATAGCATAAACAAAAATTGTATCTCTTTTGAGAATGAGCCGTCGTTATGTATTAATTTTATTTGAAGATGTTAGTTATACAAAAAAATCAATTTATAGCTTCAAGCATTCACAACATTTCTGTTACAAACAGGTTATCCCTTTTATAACGCCTGGGGGTGCACAGTAAGTGCCCGCACCACGACAAGCTTGTACATTGCATGGACTGCAATTGCGACCAGCAAATGTTTTCCTGTATGTTGCACATTTGCTCCCAAGACAACAATCACATGTACAGACGACACTGAATTGACCATGAACCACCATCGTTGTTATCATTGATAGGAGAACCACGACGCATAACATGGCTGATATCAAGCTGAGCTTCATTTTCTGGCTTTTGTGAAACACGATCTAAAAGGAGTGTTGAAGTATAGGGGTAGAAATTTGGACCCACCCCCTCCCTTCCCCCACAGACCCCGACCGACAGGGTCAAAGGTCATCATAGAACATCACAGACCGTGACCGACAGGGCCAAAAAGCGTCACAGACCGTGACCGACAGGGTCAAAACGTCATAGACCGTGACCTACAGGGCCAAAGACCGTCACAGACCGTGACCGAAAGCCTCACAGATCAAAATAGAAATAGAACTCAACTGTCCCTATGTCATCAGCCGCAACAGCTATGTCGTGTTTCACATTTTAATCCCGTAAGGATTGTGCTAACAGCTTTTTAATAGCAGTATATGTCGATGGATGTTATTTCAGAAGAAGTTTGACCTGGTCAAATGCATACTGTTTTTGTCTATAATAGGAATCAGTAGAAGGACAAGTGATAATAGAAATTGATAACTGAGAAAGATCAGTAGGAATAGAAATAGGTTTTAACAAGGTGATTGATGGTGATGCAACGGTTGGTGAAAGAAAAAACCGATGAAATTATATTATGTTGAATAAAAACAAAGTGTTATAACGTGAAATAAAAGAAATAAACAAGATTCTTCGAGGGAAGAAATATCATAGTGATAATAGGCGATGTTTCCTAAGAAATTTTGTTTTTAATTGAAGTCAAAATTCGGTCCATGGGCCATCATCAACCCATGGATCAAAGCTCGTAGCCCATGGGTATCCATCGAAAAACTGGGTTGCCTCAGCCCACCCATGGTTTTTTTTCTTAAAAAACATCCGGCCCACGGGTGGGCTGGACTGGACTGGGCTGGGCCAAGCCCAGCCCATTTGGGTCTCTGGTACTGCATAATGAGGCTATGGTTCTGATAATGCGAAAGTACTTTCTGGCCTCACTAAGCGTTAAGATCCTGCAGGGTAATTCTACTTTATCGTACCCTGTAATGACTTAGAGTGGAAGCAGAGTAGAATAGGATAGGATTAGTGTACAACTATTGGCGTAATCATCAGGGTAGATTTGAGGTGATACCTCAGGAGTGAAGTGTTTCTCCTCAGGAGTAAACACCTCCTGCTTTATCTATGAAGATATTTTGTCTCAGTAGAGCCGTGTGATGCACTATTGTATGCTTCAGGACTGACAAGCTTTGGCTACACCGCTAAGTACTACCCTCAAGAATAGGCTAGGACAAGGTTACAAAAAACTCATCGTATAGAATATAATATGAAAAGTCGTGCTCTTGCAGAGCTGTACTAAAGAGAAAAGTCAAAACTTTAACAGAAGTAATTCGAGCGAAAGCCTAGCCTGCATATATGCGGACCCCGTAACCAAAGGGTTAAAATTTAATAATTCTTTAATATTGGAAGAATTTTTCTTATAAATCTAAGGATTTGTTAAGTTTTTATGCAGATCTTAATAAACCACCTGATGAGTCCTTGAAATTAGGACGAAACGTGTCGTGGTATTCTATTATCTGAACTCACCCCTCGTTCGATTCAGCTCGCCCGGCCTGGTCCTGATTAGGGAACCTTTCTAGGTGCCAGAGCGTTTTTGAGTCGGGGCTTAGTGCATCTTATAGACCTCGGTGAATTATATTTATGGTTAAAAGAGTTCGGCCACATGGCGTGTTCCTGACGAGATATCGAGGTTTTAGTGAAGTTCCCCTATAGGGCCCCACTTTTCCAGCACAACCTTATTTTTGAATCTTTGACATAAAACTTTACCCATATAAAGGCGTCAGCTAGACTAGCTTGCAGAAAAAAATTCAGAATTTTTCGACGAAGTCTCTTCGAGATATGAAGATTTCAAAAAATGCATGTTGTATATACTATTTATAGAAAAAAGGCCTTATCTTGTCATTTTCATATCTCGAAGAGACTTCGTCGAAAAGTTCTGAATTTTTTTTCTGCAAGCTAGTCTAGCTGACGCCTTTATATGGGTAAAGTTTTATGTCAAAGATTCAAAAACAAGTAACGCAGCGCCAACGCTGCTAACCCTCTACTGAAAGGATGAGTTGCACTGAAGATAGGATATTAGAAGTACTAGATATGGGAAATGATTCGTTGGCAGCACATTAAGGAGTGGAATGAAACGAACCATTATTCTTCAAGAGTTGAAAATGTAGATTCTCATATTCGGTAATCCCTACGGAAATTGCATATTATAAACATGTTAAAAATATGCTTTATATCCACATGATATCATCAACATTCTCCGTACTCGCTTTGCCCAGCTAAATATTCTTATAGCATTATCTATAGTCTGATCAAAGTGTTAGTATCGCGTCCCCAAGTTTCAAAATGTCTGAAATTTGAAACCAAGCGATTGAAAGTGACAAAAAGTTCTGTGTCAATGCCTGAAAATGACAATATGTCGGTAACAAGATGAGTATCAAGATTCCTGACTTCGTCAAAGCCATTTTTGTTACTTTTATTTTATGGAAAAGCTTGTTAGTGCAGCTCCTTTAAGGCTGAAATATAGAACTCACATATACTATCTAGCCTAATTAAATTAATACATAATACATAAAGTGATAAATCTCTCGTAGATTATAGGTGCTTGCAAGATAATTGATATTCAGAGTAATGACTTCTCGAATTTCTGCATTTCGGAAAGAATTTCCATTTAAAAATTTTTTTTTTTCTTAATTTAGCATTCTTATTATTATAATCGTTGAATTAATTGACAAATATGTCCGTTTTACATATTCATGATATGTAGAGCAGGTCTCAAGCATTATTATTTATATTAATCAACTCACAAATAGTAATATTTATTATTTTTCAAAATTATAACTTGATGAGTTTTACAACAAAATCTAAAAAATATAACGCCTGCTATTCTTCATTGCTACGATCTGTAATGGAGAGAAGTCTAGCAGGAGTGGAAGCCACAAAAACTCCCTCTTAAACTTACACGTATCATTTTCTTCGAAAAATATGTGAATTCCACAAAACTGACTCAGTAGTCAATATATTCACTACAGTAGTATAGTTTTTCTCTCTCGAACCATTTAAAGTAAACAAATATATCATTCACTCTTTATTTTTTATCTCTCTTATATTCTTTCTTGAACGAAGCAGTATCGATATGGCTCTTCTCTTAACTCTTACTCCCACTTATATTCCACCCAATACATCTAGATCAGCAACAAAAACCTGTTAGCGTCAATGATCATACACTGCGATGCTAAACTAAGATAAAGATACGCTTTCTGGTTTAATTGGCTTAGGACATTTGTCCGGATAGCAGGAGATGTGGGCTTGAGTCCCACGAAGGTCGTCCTTTTCTCATTCTCTTCGTTCACTGCGTTTCCAATCGTATGAATCATATATGATGCTTACAAACCCGTGTCGCTATTCGACTACACACAGCAGAGTAATTATATGAGCGATTCTGTTCCACTACGAACTAGATAACTTATGAAGGTAAAAACTTTATGAGTCGAAAATTTTCACTTTCATAATTCCATAACCTGACTATATATGATCCGAATTCGATTGAAACTGACTGTGCTGTTGTAAAGTTAAAACGATTTTATTGTGAGTATCGATGTACGTTAAAGTCCCTAAATCACACTGTGTTAATTATGTTTCGGTGAAGGCTACACAAATGAACTCCACAGATGCTCGAAAACTTTGATCGATTGTTATTGATGCCTGTCTAAAATTCGCAGGGATACATCTCTTACTATAGACAAATGAAGGTATACAGAATATGAAGATATTGTAATAGATATGGATATCTGAATACGCAGTATATTGGCTTCATATTTCTGATAAATTACTAGCATTGATTCGAGTACTGTTACTGTGTAATAGAACAATAAAAACAAAAATTCTCGTTATAAGTATATCATGGAAAGTAAGATTGAAACTTAAACGTAAAGTATATTTCAATTTGAACGCAATTTTTCGTTCTTTTAAATATGTAAAAATCCATGTTAAAATAAAGTTTGGCTTCTATAGAAGAATCAACTGATATTCGTCTATCTATTCGAAAACTATGAGGAGTTTTTGACAACTTTGTAGATTCGGATGAGTGATCGAAAAAGGGATATCAAGTCTCGTTCTCATCGGATGTGGCTGTGGCTATGAGGATCTGGGTGCTGGTGTATGTTGAGTTACGGCTAGGATTCACACCCATGGTTGTGCTTTTGGATGTCTGAGTGTGACTATGGGATCGGTGCCGAGTTGCGATTACGAGTGTTCCCTTCACTGTCATCAATACTGAGGCCGTCACTCCTACGCCTACATACATCCAGATGCCCCTGATACACAGATTCTTGATTTCTTCTTTTCTGATTGATTCCTTACCTGTTGTTGCGTTTTAGACTTGATTGCGCTTAGTAGTTGAATTGAAATGTTAAAACAGTCAAAAGTTGCTGAAAATGCAATAGAAGTCGTCTCCTTTTATAGATTACTTCATCAGTTTACTGACATTTGCTGAAGAGGCGAACTTGAAGAGAGCAACAATAAAATTTATTGCCTACGGAAGAAACATGGCAATAAAATGTTACTATCTTTATTGTTGGGCTTTTTTTAGCAGATATTTGTACAGCTAGAGGAAAGGTACGTTTAATCGACAAAGCTTAAAACAAGCTGTGAAAAGAGCAAAAACAACAGATGCTCTGAAGATTCGGCGATTGACTTCAAGAGTTACCTGTGTTTTTTTTCTGGGTGTAGATGTGAGTGTATAGCGTGTGGTGGGTGTGGGTTTGGCTGTGGGTGTGGGGTATAGAGTGGTTGTGAATATGGAGTGTGGGTGAGTACGGGTATAGGATGGTTTGTGGTAAGCTGTGGGTGCGGGTGTGGGGATGGGAGTAAGAATGGATCAGTTCTTTAGGCACACCTAGATCCACTAATATTCACACCCCACCCCACCCTCACCCCCTTTCTCTACACTCACACTCTTTTGCAGTATAGATAATTTACCAGTATTGTACTTTTTTCTAAATCCCTTTTATTGGATTAACTCATTGCAATTACAAACCTGATAATTGTTGAAAACTTTATTTCGCTTACGAGTTTCAGCCTTGCACATGTTCACATGGTTAGTGCTCACAGTTTTACGCCTTATTGTCTTTTTGGTGAAATGCACAAGTTTCAGTTCTAACTAGGGACTGGGACTAGTCTACCACTCTAAAACTGGAACTGGTGCATTCCTAAATGAAACCCTTTTTATGTGTAAATTTTGATGACATTTAATTAGTCTACTACTGAAAGAGTCAATCACTATCTGAGTTTTGTGATCATCTGAGTGTGGGTGTAGTACAAACGAACTGAAAATTCAGAGCTTACATGAACTGGTACCTCACTTCCACTCATACCTATAATTACATTTGATTGACACCCGCGTCTGCACTTCTTGTGATCTCTGTTAGCAGCTATCTAAGTTGACTATCATCTGACGTTGCTAACAACGGAGTTAGTCACCAACTCACATCTTCACTGACTCAGTTGGTTACCAAGCTTGTTAGTTACTAACTCCCTGATAATTAATTGCTTTGACAATACATTAGTTAATTTATAGTAACACATGACACAGAATGAATTATATTTGATCCAATAGTTTTCGATTATGATTTCATTCGAAGAAATCGGCATTAGTGAATGTTGTCATCAGCGAAAAATTCTTTCAGCGAAGTTGAAGCCAGAGAAAATACAACGCACTTTAAAATTGACGCTTCACAAATTTTTCAAGCTTCAAGATCCGAACTCTTGAAAGTCTTGTACTTGAACATCGTCTCATAAATACGCTCCCATTATTATGCCGGATCAATTAACAAAACAGTTATACAGTTATATTTCATAATAAAATATAATGTCTATACTTCATATTGACCAAAGATATTAGGATTGCAGAAGAAAGATTAACAACATTTATCTGAGCCATACGTTGTTAGTACTACTTATTCTACGACATTATGCGAAATTATGGTACTCGTTTGATGTTTGGCAATTCAAAGCGTTCTAAAATAATAATATTGCAAAAAGTATTCTTAATTATTCAATTCATATCAACATACATCTAATATGCCATCGACATTATTTTGTCTAGTTAGAGTTGTAATTCAAATGAGTTCTCCAAGATTAACATAGACGTCGAAGCTATGCAGTAAGCTTATTACATATAGCCATACTGGTTTGTGCGTTGATGCCATTCTTCATTCTTTAAAGCTTAAAATACAGCTATAAATCCGATGAAGGAACAAAACGTCGTGCTTTTAAGAGATAACTTAAAAGTACGTAGAAGTACTAAGATATGGGTGTTGGTATGTTGGATTGGTGTTCGTTTCATCGTCACCTGTCTGATACCCACAACATACACTCTCCAACACTCATACTCTGGTCTTATTGAAGTTCATCTGCATAATTGTGTTCTAAAATAAGCGTTTTTTTCTAGGTATTGAAATTTTAAAAAATTCTAAATTCTATGAAATTTTTACTCCAAATGTTTTGTTGAGACATATTAGAAGAAGTTTTATCGTATGTTTGGTTCAGTTCTTTAAATGACAGATAAGTAAAACATTATACGTTTGTCCAAATCTGATCTTCTACTTCATAATATATTAAATGTCAGACTCGTTCGGACTAGTCAAATACATCTCATTGGAGTGTGTCGTGTGAACCGTATCCAACACGCTTCTTTTTGGCAGTTTCAAATCATTTTCTGACGGGAGTCATGGTGTCTCGAAGTGTTTAGTCAGAGTCTCAAAAAGTCCTCGTCCAGCACTAGTCTTCATTCTAGATGATAATTTAATATCTAACTGATGTTGAACCTGTCCTTGAAGAATCTCTCTCTAGAAAAAGACTGTGACTGATATGTAAACTGCCGCCTGTCGATGATAGAATAAAGATGAGATTCCAGGATATAGCAAGTTTCAGATTAGTCCAGGAGGTGGGCTTTTTCAGACTCCGACTAGACACGCCAATCCAACATGACTAGCAATAATATACAATATTTAGTCCATCGCTAGCTTACTTCAGTGGTAATGAATCTCTTAAGGTTACCTAGTAAAGTAACAGCTTGGTAATGTTAACTGTCCAACGCTTATTTTTCGTTTTAGGTATAATTTAGCGAGCGATCATGAGATAATACTATTTGGCACTAATGAATTTAGATTCTTCCTACTATATGTGCGAATGTATCTCACCTATTGAAAAGATCTAA
This sequence comes from Rotaria sordida, assembly GCA_905250125.1. Classification (NCBI taxonomy): domain Eukaryota; kingdom Metazoa; phylum Rotifera; class Eurotatoria; order Philodinida; family Philodinidae; genus Rotaria; species Rotaria sordida. The sequence continues at coordinate 947 of CAJNOL010002920.1, read as the reverse complement.
TCAAAAGAGAAAATTTTTAACTAGCAGAATGTCAAGTACGTCGATTTGATTATAAAGTATAAGTTACTATCCATTTTGCTAGATCACTACAGCGCTCAACAAAAGAAGGCATCTTCCTTGAGCAAGCATAAAAGCAGATAATAGCGGGCTGATGTTTTAGAAATATGTGAGTCAGGCCTAAACCTAATTGCCAGCACTAGTCTGGTCTCGATTGGTTGTTCCTAATGCGATTATACAGCAAAAATCTTGTTCATCCTGTAGTTTCTATGTCAGACTCAGGATGACATTGGATGGAATTTATTTTTTGTCTAATGAGTTAACAAAACCTGCCCTATCCTATCCCGTGAGCTGCGTATAATCGTGACAAAATCCTATGAAGCTTCAAATGATCTTATCAGAATGAGAGTTCTTAAATTAGAGTGTCATTCGATGTGTTCAGCGAGAATTTGAAATAGAGTGTACTAGTAAACTATGGTTTTTCAAATTCGTTGATTAAAATTGACATATTGATTAAAAAATGCAGTGAATTTGTTTAAAAATTAAATTCAATGTATGATTTTCAAATAACATACTGATACTTATCGACAAGAAATAAAGGGTTTGAATATTGTAATTAACACCCACGCCCCTAGCAGAGAAAATCGAACAACCACGAGCATTAATTCGTGAGAAAATTGTAGCTTAGCGAGCTACTTTTACATTGAAAGAAATTGAACAACCGCGAGCACTTGTTCCTGGAAGGAGTATTACTAAACGGACTACTATATCACCAAAAGAAGCTGTAGAACTGCGCGTATTAGCTCGCAGGAGAAGTACTGCAATACGCGCTGCTTATGCACCGGAAGAAAGTCGAGCAACAGCAAGCAGTGGCCCGTAAGAGAAAACATCTTCAGAAAAATCTGTAAGCACAAACAGTTACTGATAGAAACAAAAATTCTAAAAGTAGC
>CAJNOL010002919.1:0-29545 GCA_905250125.1 Rotaria sordida | reverse complement strand
GCGACTCAATCAGCTGATCGAAGATCACATGCCAAAGGAACATTACTCACGAGACTTCTGTTCTTCTCTTGTGCTCACTTTTATGCAAAGCTTGCGATTCAATCAGCTGATCGAAGATCACATGCCAAAGGAACATCACTAATGAGATTTCTGCTCTTCTCTTTTGCTCACTTTCAAGCAAAGCTTGCGACTCAATCAGCTGATCGAAGACCACATGACAAAGAAACATTACTCATTAGACTTCTGTTCTTCTCTTTTGTTCACTTTCAAGCAAAGCTTGCGACTCAATCAGCTGATCGAAGATCACATGGCAAAGGAACATTGCTAATGAGACTTTTGTTCTTCTCTTGTGCTCACTCTCATGCAAAGCTTGCGACTCAATCAGCTGATCGAAGATCACATGACAAAGGAGCATTACTCAAAAGACTTCTGTTCTTCTCTTGTGCTCACTTTCTAGCAAAGCTTGCGACTCAATCAGCTGATCGAAGATCATATACCAAAGAAACATTACTCACCAGACTTCTGTTCTTCTCTTTTGTTCACTTTCAAGCAAAGCTTGCGACTCGGCCAGCTGATGGAAGACCACATGGTATATGGGATTTTAAAAGTACATGTTGCACCAACCATCCATTCTTTAATCACAGCAACATCAAAGCAAAATTTTCTCCACAACCGCTAACGTGTGTTTATGGTGACAGATGAATGACTAAGATCAATGTTATGTTCGCTGGTTTTCATCAACATGGAAGAAATATTAGAATATCTTTAGCTAATCCACGATCCCATATTAGATGAATTATTCTAACGAAAGTTTTGTTCACTTATTTCATTCATTCGACGTCGAAATAAGTGCATTAGTTGTAGTTCATTAACTATAACATAACTAGTGAATTGTGACGACGCTTGAAGCGCTGATAATGGTTGTGTTCACATATGCTTTCATCTCACAGTGAAGTTTGAGTCAAAGCCCGTCAATCTAACTGTTGATCGATGAGCAAATAAAAATTGAATGATTCTCAATACGAGAGTTTCATTTACATAGTTTCCACGCCCGAATTAAAAGATGGTATATTTGTAAGTCAGAAAAGATCATGTGTCAAATGAATATTCTTCATCACTACTATGTTTATCTATCGTCTTTATTTCGAAACGAAGATTAAATGTTACTGGTATTGATCAATGATAGTATGACTACTGAATAATTATTATTCTCACAAAAGTTTTGTTCATTCATATTTGCACATGTCCAAATAAATGATGCAAATAAATGTGTTGAGTGCAGATGATAAAATTTATGAATCAATATGACGCTGTCGATGAACTAATTCATCTATCTCGTCAGTTGCATTTGAATGAAAACATGCAAGATTGTCAATTGATCGAAAGCTTACAAAGAAGTTGAATTGTTATAATCTTTTTCGCTCCAATTATTTTATTCACCACTGTTGCATATATTTAAAAAAGAGTTTGGAGAGTAAGGTTTTTTGAATCATAATAAGGTTAATGAACCATTCTAATTCTTGTAATGAGCGTGTTCTCCAATGTCACTCACTTTTTGCTTATGTTTTTTGTGCCATTAAATGGATTAAAGTTTAGATGAAACAAGAATAGTTTTTATTTTGGATGTTATCGTCACCTATTTTACTTGCTACAATGAAAAGGTTTCGATCGACAAAGATGTTCAATAATCATAACGCATATGACTTGTTACCATCCACTGCCAAGTTTCTAAATCATCTTGTTCATGTGTTTCACCCATAGCGAAGCAAAAATTCAAGAAAGAAGAAACTTGTCAAGTGTCATTGATAAAATGAATATATATCATCGCCGGTAGATTCCGTGGACTTATTTCGTCTGCATTATAATTACTATTTTGATAAGACAGCTAATCGCTGCACGTATGGCAAAGGAATGATTTGAATAGTACCAAGAGTCACGTTCGTCTATTCCAGTAACTTCAAAGCAAAACCGTCGAGTTTCTAAGCACGAAGATGATGGTTAATCAAAGGAATTAGTCGAATCAATGTTACATTCACTTATTTTCTTTTAACTTCAAAGTGAAGGATTGCAGTTCATCCATGGATTCGAGATCCTATAAAAAACGAATGATTATAACGGCATTTGCCGCAATTGGTGCAAGCGTTCTATTTTAAAATCTTGCTCATTGGAAAGAAAAACACTCAAGTTAGTTTGAGGACCGAATATTCTGTCAAACATAAACCATACTTATGAAAATTTTGTTCGCTTATTTTCGAATTTTTAGAGAAAATCCAAAAGTTCTTAAATGAATTATCAGTGATGTAAGAAGCGAATGAATAGAACGACCATTATCATCCTGTTTAATTATTATCCATCTTGCAAGTGAAAGCTCTTTTTCCAATACCAAGTTAAAAAGTTATACAATATATGGTTGCTGATGACAATAGTTTTGTTCATCTACTTTTCTCTGTTCGGAATAAACACTTGCAGATATTGTGTTAATCAATGATAACATGAGAAATACATAATTTCGACGAAGTATCTGATAAGCACCGGGTGGAGCAAATTCTTGTTCTAAACGCAAGTTGTAAGCATTCAAAGTAAACTTAAAAAATTAAGCTGAGTGATCTTTCTCTTTACATATAGAGGTTCTAAGCAACATTTGAGTCTGAATGTACTTGTTCTCTTAACTCAAACACATACACACACCCTCAAATTAGAGAACATGGGTGACCATGATTTTTTAATCACGGTCATGGTCATGTATGATCATAACCGTGACTCATGACCAATTTGGAAGTCTCTGCATACTAGTGAAAAAAAACCTGATGATAAGCAGGAAGATGATGACGAAGATTGTACTTCAAAGAAAGGCAATATTAATGCAGGTGATGGATATGAATCTCTAAGTGATGATTATAAAAGTAAAAATGAAAGCTAGTAGTCATCAGAATAATAGTAAATTTGTAATTCGTACTAAATAATCTTGTTCTCTTTGTATCATTTTTTGTTAATTTTAATTAGGAATAAATATAAAATATGAACATGATAAAAAGTTTCAATTTTTCTATTTCAATTGAGTTAAGAGCAACATATTAGTGGCGAATTTCTGATTTTGAGACAGGAGGCAATCATGGTCACAAAACGTGTTTTAAAGCCCATGAGAGATCATATCGGCTTATTTTTGAGCATTTTCCGTTGAGAAAAATTGAAAAATATTTCGGAAAACAGGAGTGATCCTCTGGCACTCCATCTAAATCCGCCACTGCGAGATATGTTTTTTTCATTTATTTGTTCAAATATTATTGGTCACAGTCATATGTGACCGTGATCATGACTCGTGACCAATTTGCAGATTTCTATTTAATTGTCACTTTTAAAGCCGATTCTTGATCAAATCATGGGCAAGTAAATAAAGGAATTCAATCCATACTTATAGCTTCTCTAGGTTCTAAATTGACAAATAGGTGGGTTCTCATGTACATTAACTAAGCAGTTCACAAGCGCAACTATTTTTGACTCTATAATACAAGACAATATTCCTGTAAGACTAAACTACAGGAGAATGAGGTTCTCTCTGGATATACCAGCCAAACTTTAGAGAAAACGCTGCTTCTTCAACTTAAACTTGCACAGCATGTAGTTGAATGTATCAATATCAGGTACAATAACTCCTAGAGTTATCAAACGATTTTGAAAGGATTAATTTTCAAATTACAAATTGAACTTAGACATTTTGAATCGAATCATAAAAGTTCAAATGGTCCTAGAATTATATCTGCAAAACGACATACGAGTCTATCTATTTCATAATAATCAGTTACAATGAAACACTTCTTCTACATAAAAACACAACAAACGAGAATCTGTACTGGAGGACGAAATACAGCAATCAGTTGTCATTGATGATCTATGACTCACAAAAATAAAATAATCAATTTATTTAGCTATTCTAGAATAGATTACTCGGCTGAATTTTGATATTTAATGTTTCCCAATATGTTTAAGCACTTACTTTGTTCTTTTTCTTTGGCTTCGATATGCAACTGTTGTATTGATCCTTTTAGCAGTTGAATATCAGATTCGTTGTTACGGATTTGAGTCTTCAATTGTTCCCGCTCGTTTTTCAGTTGGTCGATCTCATGTGTATATTTGGGAATTTGATCGTGACATTGTTGCAACTGCACATTCAATCGTCGAATCTCAATGAAATAATTCTCTATTTGAGTTTTTTGTTCCTTTGTTTGTTTATTCAATGTTTCAATTTCCAAACGAAGAGGCTCGAAAACGCACGTTTTCAAATGATCTTCAAGTTGATTCTGTAATCCTAACCAAAGACATTTGATATGCGCTGATGAACAACGTACGTTTACCTGTAAAAATATCTTTTGTAACTATGACAGACAAAAAAGGGGAAAATAGCAAAACTTTAATGGCTTGAAAAATATAGTGAAAGTTATTGCAGTCGTATTTTTTTCCAAATTCTACATAAATTACCTTTTTCTCAGCGTTGTCGACACAGATAAGAGAGCTCCAATCGATTTGTTTAGTTCGCTCTACATCCAACTTAATAGATGGTGGTTCAGTTATTCGGCTAAACTTTTCTCGAAGTAAACCGAAGTTTTCTTCGATTAATTTAATATTTTTTTCAACATAGTTCTTCGTTTCTTGGAGTTTTTGCAATTGTTTAGTTATTTCTTCAAGTTCTTGCTCTATATCCTTCATTTTGTTAAGCAGTAATTCTTTCACTTGGTTTCTTGCCTCGTCAGCTGATTGATGCACTTTTTCCATAATTTGATTCTGCCATTCATCGATTTGAGAAAGCAGCGTACCTTGTAGACTATTCATTTGCTCTCTTTTGTTTACGTCGTCTTGAAAACTGTCACGAATCCCCACAAGCTTTAGTAATTCTCCTTCAAGCGACTGACGATGTTCAGTGAAATGTCCAATACAATAGCGTTCATTGCATCCAGTACAAATACAAATTCCTGATTCTTTTTTGCATACCGAACATAAATTTTCCGTATCCATTTCCGAAAGGATCGATTATAAATTGAATAGGTATTGGAGGATAGCGTTAATTTACCTATAGAAGTAAAGTATACTGATCGTTATGCAGATGAGCTTGATATCTTTAAAACAAATGCAAGAATAGAACAATCGAAAGAAGCAATAAGTCAAAATTAAATAAATCGTCTAACTGGTTTGCTTCCTACCAAAATTACTCAACGCAGATAGACTATTACTCATAAAAATTTATCAAAACTCTATTTTTCAGAAGGTACGGTAGACTTTGATTAATGTTATGAAGTGCATTCAGGAGAATAATTAAGCTTTTTTGAATATTCATTTTCACTTTTCCAGGTCAAGTATCCAAGGTTGTACACGGCTGTATGCCAATTAATCACGACAAAAAACGTCAACCGTTTAAGGTGACCGTCTACATCAGTCATAAACGATGGTTTACGATGTATTACGACAATTGTAAGGATTGGCGGCAAAAAAATTGCCATTACAGACTAAAACCATAATACGGTACTGTAAATGATGTTTGGATAATATCACAAGGGATCACATACGCCAGCTGCATCTCCATCAAAAAGTCGAACGTCATATCAAACAAAATTTTATACGATCATATATATATAAGGTTTTTTATAAGATCGTATCATAAGATTTATCAAAGTCGTGCTCTGAACACAATTACAAAACTTCAACTAATTCTTATTGCACCTTCTCAAGCAGAAATCTTACAAGAATCCCAAGATACAAAACGTACAATAATATCTATTTTGATAGTCGCCTCATCATATAAGATTAGATATCATCAAAGAAATACATAACATCAGAAGATATGAATCTGATACGATCGTACACAATTAGATGTAAAAATTTGTCTGAAACTGTGATCTAAAGGCTTCTATGAACCTATTCGAGACTCTCGAATCGAGAGTCACGAATTTCTAAACCTTAAACAAATGTTTCAAAATCTGTGTGCATCGACTTAACGATAGATATGTAACACTACCTAGTGATACATATCGATGGTATACGAAAATTTGGCAGAATGAGAAAACGTCGAAGGTAAAAAGTATCGGCAACAAAAAATGTTGAAAATGATACTCTGCAATTTGCGCACATAATATTTATGTAAAAGTACAAGAAATCAATGCTTCTACAGATTGTCTATACAGTGTTGGTAGAAGAATATGCTTTAGGCCTACTTATATTATTTTCGATATTTTTCTTTCAGTACGTTATGGTCTGTACATTATATACGTTTGCATGCATTTGTAAACAGTAGTATATACTGCTCTTTTCGTTGGAATACAATCGTGTTACAGCACGGATATCAGCGCATGTGATGTTTATGTTTCGTCGTATCCGACACAGAGTCGTACGATTGTAATACTCTTCCTGCCAAACAGGCAATTTATAGTTCGTATATGATCATGATTGTATCATTTACATGTATTTACATCATCGCAAATGTTAGTATACAGTCATTTTCGATCGTCGTAATGATCGAACTGGATTATATTTGTTGATTCTGAGAAAATTTGCTTGTCACTATATAGCATATAGCATATATCCTTTTAGTCATACTTGGATGTATAAAATATGGGACATACTAAATCCCTTTTGGAAATGATAAGAAAATCTTCTGAGATTCGTTACGTAGTCACAGATACATTCGTAACATTTTGTAAAGAAAGGCTTTAAAACTGTAGAACTTTATAACCGTAGCGGCTTACTCAATGAGATCTTTGTGAATAAGGGTCAATGTTAAAAGTCTTCAAGTGATAAAAAAAATCATACTGATATGCTTTTTATTCACTTACCTTAGATACGAGAAAAAAGAAAAATGCATGTAATCTTTCTTCCTTTATAAAAAAAAGAAAAGCGCGCAACATTATTTCATTTTTCTCTCAAAACAAGCTACTTGAGGACACATGTATGTATTATCAATTTGTCAACAAACGCTTCAAGAGTTGCTGCATAATATATAGTAGTAGCAATGAAGTGCTGCATATGATCGAAAAAAACATAGAGTAAATAATAGAATTACACCATCATAGTGTAATTTTGAGATATGAATCATGAGACCTTTAGCAGAGCTTTCGTTTACAATTTGATTCAAGCTACTTCTGTGGAGAAAATAGTGAGCATCTCCGTTGGAGATAAATTTTCTCATGAACGATTGAATTTCATTTTATGTTATACGAATTATTCATTGCATACAACAATCGAAATGTAACAAGAATTAGTAAAAAAAAACTGATTGAATTTCAGAATAAATTCAATTCAGTTGATTTGAATTACATGAAGCCTGGAAAATGACCATTTCGATGCCTAAAACCATGGAATAAATGCAAAGATCACAGTTTTCATCTTTTCAAAGGGTTTAATAATTTTTATCAATATTTATGTGCAAGTTTTTGTACTAATGTCAATAAACTGTTTACAAGAGGTGCGTTTTCTTGATCGTCTGTTGAGTACATCCACCTCTTCCTTCTCAAATATCGATTTTCAACACAGTGCATAGTATTTCCATGAAACTGTCCGCAATTGTTGAAAATACTAAACTTAAGTTACTAAATCATTTTAACATCCTCAAAACTCAGTGCTGAGAAGTATTCTAAAGATCAGGCCGCCCAACATGGATCCTCTGGATATATAAATTTCTTTTTACTGTACTTCAAGATACAGAACTAGGAGTTATTTTATTTAACGAACTCTTTACTATTTCGGGTGTAAGGAACGAATTCTTTTTTAATTCATCTTTGTTCCATTTTGAGGAGGTGCAAAACCTAAACACTCCAAAATCTTATCCAAATTTTCTAGAAAAGTCAGAATTTCTCTTAGATAGACGATTAATTATTAAGTAATTTCCTGGCATCTAAAGCACTATGCATGTATCCGTCGATAAAACGACACAGGTCTCTAGCATGAATTACACTGGAAAATAAATTGTTCACAGATCGATTACTCTTGTTGAAATCAATTTTGAGAAAAATTTCTTTGTATAATCTCAATATTGTTTCTTAAAATGGTGCAAAAGCATAAACTTATTCTGTGTCAATTGAAATACTTTTCCATGTAGATTAAACTATTCTCGTTCTCACCCTGAGCAAGATACCTTCCATCAGCCTATTGCTTTTCGTTCAACAATAAAATATATAACGGGATTTACAGCAAAATCCCAAAAAAATCAAAAAAAAAAGTAATCCAGAAACCTGATGAGGAACGAAACACTTGAGTTTCTCTTACTAACAAAAAATTCCACATAACTTTTAATACTTTATGAAAACTGACATAATTGTCAGATGGAAGTATGAATGTAAGACACATTTCAATCTTCTTACTTCTTGGAAAGAAAATTAATCTAGCAGAGGATGATGCTGCATGTATCTTTTATACAAAAAAACGTAATTTTCATCACCCTCAAAAATCATGATTTTTGAGAAAATATCTTCGATGATATTAATTACCTGGTTTTGGCTACTTTATCCAAGAGAAATATAACTTCGTGCTTTGAAAAATATATTTCAATGAGCTCAAAAAGTTCGACAAAAATAAACTTAAAAGCTTAGTCCTACCACGTCCAATTTTCCGACCACGCCAGCAACACGGATTAGAAAAACCTTATGCAAATATTATGATAAAATGAATGGAACAAAAATATATTCTTCTCAAATAAAGACTAAAGCTAAATCTGGTGAAGCAATAAAAAAAAACAAATTTCCGTAGATATTCCATTTGTTGGCAAACCAACAGAAATATTTAAAAAAACGAGCTTATTAATCTACTAATACAGATTCAACTTATGACTCGTCCACCACCAATATTTGAACTGTTCGTAGTAAAAGATCTAATACCTAGAAAAATTCAATTTGATATTGTCTACATGATTTATTGTTCAAATTGCAAAGCTACATACATCTGTAAAACTGTAATGCAAGCAACCAGAAGACTACGAACACGATATTAACCAAATATGTTGACACACATAATCTCAATCATTAGTGTTAATTTTTTTGATCTTGATAATTAACGTAGATCTGACAGAAACAAAGGAAAAACCGTAAAATATTTTTTTTGCAAAAAAGAGAAAAAAAAGATAATTTTAACAAAAAAGGAGAGGCAGTTGGATTGGCGGTAAGACAACATGAAATGAAGGCGAATCATAAAATTGATTAGACTGATTGCCAGATCATTACGAAAGATACAAAACATTATCGGTTATTAGTCAGAAAATCATCAGCAATAGTTGATCATCAAACTATATTAAATAAAACACTCTGATCTATACCATTAATAATTTATTCAGTGAGATTACAATCAAAGAAACTGAAAGTCAAGATGAAAAAAAAAGCCGAAGTTCTATACCAAAATGTAGTCTCGATCTAATAGTTACACTTGATGTTTGGCAATTTGTTGGCATATCATCATGAACCTCGCAATTCAGAATACTTCACTTGTAGTTCACCATGCTTTTTTATTGTTACTCGATTAAATAAAATACAAGTCTCAACAATGCCCATCATCAATCAGAATACATTTTGTCCTTACAAATATCTGAAACCAATACAAATAGCAAAATTGTAAAGAGTTCAATATTGAATTCGAATGAGAGATTAAAAAATTGATTCGTTTCCGCTAGAATTAAAGCGAAATATTTTCCTTAGTTTCAATTAAATTGACTCATGATCTAAGTTACTGGTACGCATATCAAAACAATAATGATGCATAGCAAAGTTCTTAACGGGACAAGATAGATGGTTCAATGACTTGTCTTGTAGGAGCTATGCTGAAATTTGTCAACTTTTACTCGAAATAGCACACCCGAAAGGTGTAACCATTGATTATTCTGTATAGAAAAGAAATCCTTATACAAAATTTCAATTGAATTATGCTATTCAATAACAGTATTTATATTTGAATTAAGAAAATAGTTGAACTTGCCCTAATAGAAACAATACTATTCTAAATATGGATTAGGCTACAATATCTCTTTTTCATTATCGTTTTGCAAGCATGTCTTCTTCGGAAATAACTTCACTTTCAAGTAAGATTACATTGTCTGTTCGTGCATTGATGCCTATAACTTTGACATATTCCTCTGAGAAAATCCCACGTTTGTTGGAAACTGAGACTAAAATGTATCAAATAATCAATAACGAGATGATGAATTTAAAAGCTATATTTTGGAAAGTGTTTGGTTTTCCAGCAGTAAATAAAATGATAATGGTGAATGAAAACAAATTCAACGTTATGTGACTTGTTATATTTGTCAAAAAAACATTTAATTGTGGCTCTTTAAGTGATACGAATTGTTTGAATGAGCATACGCGTGTGTTACAAATGCCAAAATCATGAAGAGAACTAGTGAAAAATTATATCAACAAAAATCGAAAATGATTGTTTTCGTATGAAATAAACCATTTTCATTGATCGAAAATAAAAGTTTTTCAGAAAACTCTGCTACCATGTCGCGTCCTGGAAGCCAGGATATAAGACGAAAATGTTTACCTTGATAGGAGCTCTGATTCATACATTAAATATCACCACTAATGTTCCAAAGAGTAACAAGTCTCGTATTACATTTCCTCTTTGGATACTTTCCTACGAATGAATCTGTCTGAATGACAGTAGTTCTCACTTAAAATTTTCGTCAAAAAAAACAATTAAAGATACGCTTATTCGAAATCTAAATATGATTTCAGTCATAATTATATATAGATTACCAGCAAATGACCATTTTCTGCTAAACTAAATGATAGATATTTTTCGTTGATGTTGTTCGATTTCAAATCAATTCCTCAATTTTTTCGAGAAAGTGTCAGATCTCTAATCCATTTGGTGCAAAAATGCAGTTTCTTTTTTAAATTTATATTTTGATAGACAAATAATGGTTAGTGATTTAACTTAGAATATATCATCCACACCTTCATCCATCTTACTTATCGGAAATCAACCTAAAATCTAAGAAAATATTTTTATTTCTGGAAGTTTTTCTTTAGAAACGAAAAGAAAGACTCGCTGCTCAAAAATTATTTGTAATTGTACGTGAAATGCATTGAGAAAGTTAGTCAGATGATGTTGTTTTGTTCTCCCTATTCATAACCCAAAAAGAAACATCCATAAGATATCTTAGACGACGATTTAAGTATATACAAAATGTTCGTTTCAAACTAGCTACACTAAGTGTCAAGTCGAACTCGGCAAATTCTTTTGGTTCCGTGAGTCGATTTGAAAAAGCCACTTTTCAATCCTCGAGAGAAAAATGCTAATTATTGCAAACATGCAAGAAACCAGCAAAACCCACCGAAAACATGTTACAATTCTCCTGTGAACTTCTTCAACACGACAAACGATAGCTACAGATAAAAGTCATCGAGTGTAATCGATTCTATGGTTCGTTCATCAGATCGTTTGATCTATTTTCTAGAAATCGCGAACTAGTTATTTGTTCATATACAATGCATGTTCGCTTAATTTGTTATAAAAAAGAAGAAGAAGAAGAATGGAAATCTATTACTACGTTTGTTTCAGTTAATAAGCATAAGAGAACATAAATTGGCGTACGTGGCAATTCGATTGAGACTGATTAAATCGAAGCAATATTTCATTACCAATCTTAAAAAAAAAACAAAAGAGAAATATATTTAGAAGTGAAAGAGAGGCATATTTATCCAATCTCATTAACGAATACTAAGATCATTTAGAGGAGGCAGCCAAGAGTAGATCATTGTAATGATAAAAAATAATTAGAAAGAAATGATATTGTTGCTGTTCTGTTTACCATACTAAACTTGAGCGTATTGGATATATAATTAGTTTGCGTATGTCTGAAATAATTACTATTATGATCCAATGGATAACAATGGTTGACACCACATTTCACTCTCGTACGCTTATTTGCAAGAACGAATGGATCAATCGATCATTTTCTTGGTGTTATATGTACGAACAAAAGACTCATTAGCGATTTTCCGATTAATGATTTGCACAACTTTGATAAATGAAGTGTAGAAATGACAGACCTTGACGAGTTTCATGTGAAATCTGAGCTAGCTACGTTGAGACCGACTCTATAGAATATTCATTTAGGGACTGCTTGAATAATAATCTAAGATATCGTGCGTTTATTCATATGCGATGTTATGAAAATATTCTGAACATTTACTATCATGATATACAATCTAAGTATGGCAATGAAGCTTATAACAAATGATAAAACATCGCCATCTAACGATGCTCAATTTAGTATTGCTTTTTTTCTTTAATCATGTAATAAGTTGACTACATGGTATCATATTGCCTAATAATCTGTGTAATATAAGAATAGTTGAGCATGTGAATATCTTGCTGCTAATAATAAAAATTTAGTTTTTGTATAAAATTGTGTCTGCCCATTTTTTTTTTCATTTACGCTTGTATACACTAATGCTAATATCATCTAATAAAGAGAAAAATAAATGATGCAGAAAAACAGAATACAGAAAGAAAAAGCTATATTTAATGTTATAGTCACTAAATCTGGACTGTTGTCGGGTCTTCTAGTACACGTGCACACAAACAAAAATAAAGCAGGTGAAAAATGAGAGAAAAAAGGCTTTCTAAAAATATCTATTTATTTTTCCTTCTTTATAAAGAGATTGTCGTCAGAATGAATGATCAACAAAAAAAAACGATAAGTCACATTAATTGTGTACAATACATCCAAATCATGTTCTATCGTAAATACAACAATTATTGAATACAATTTCTTTTTTTTTTATTGAGTAATTAAATGTGACATGTTTATTATTCTAACTGAACTTAGCAAACTATTGTCAAACAAAAAGAAAAGTGAATGAATAGATAAGATACTCAAATGATCTATCAAAGTCAATATAAAACGAAACTAAAAAAAGGTATATAAATATGCTTCTATTATCTGGCATCATAAAAACATCGAATAATATATTCATGTACAAAAGATCATTGAAACGAACTACGTGGTCGACTATTTTATCAAGTGCTCGAGAAATTCATTCAGATGTCTACTTGGAACATTAAAAATGAACGTTCATCTTCAGATTGCAGTTCTGTGCGTATTTAACTTTTATATTTTGATGAATGCAATGAATAATCTTAACATTTTTCTTTTCTATTCTTTGATAAGCTAAAAGAGATTCGAAGAGACATGAAATAATTGTATGCATTACCTTTGTATCTTTTTGTTCCTCTTTCAATCATGAAATCGATTGAATCAGTCAAGGACTTCGTTTTATTTAACTACCACCACCAAACTACTAATATGTCATATGTATATATAGATAAAGTAAATGGAAAATCAACAATCGTCAAAGCATAAATAAGATTATATGTATATATTATCATAACATAGCATCAGTCAATTCATCAATCTCTTATATATACAAGAAAAAAAAAAGAGAAAGAGGTGAAGGCGACAATGTACAATAAAAATAAATATAAAATCGTCTTATCGCATGCAATATTCGAGGCCGAACGATCATGATAGTGTAACTCGAAGCATAGTACATACTGACTAAAGCATGTGACCAAGAAATATTCGCATCAATCGTTGTAAAAGTTATTATGTAAAAAAAAAGAGAACAAGAAGAAGGGGGGAAACAAAAAAAATAATTGATGATATTGCTCTGTCGTTTTTTTATGAACAGAAAAGTATACTATGAAATTTTATGTTTGAACACATACACCTTTTTGATTCATCTGACATACACATATACAACTGGTTATATACATGCCTGTTAGACCTATATAATCTTTGAGTAAACGACAACATAGATAGAGGCTTGCTTAGCCTATCTTTCTTTCTTATTCTCTTTTTCTTCGTCTTTTTTCTCTGTAATGTTTATAAGTATCATAAGAGACGGCAGCGCCAGCGATGACAAAAAATGGTCTGTATATATTGTTGATCCACATCGTCATCGCTACTACCAATAGCTTTCTTAGGTTTTTTTTACTGGAAATGACACATACACTCACATATACGCTTGCATATATATATATGCAGGGCTTATCTTTCACATAGTACTAAGCAGCCGGGAGGAAGAGAGGGAAAACAATGTGCACACATGCCTATTCGTATCGTCAGCATATAAAGAAAGAGAGGTGATTGTATGTAAATTCATTCACTATCACGTTATTTCGTACCATAGTCACATATAATCCAATCAAGTAAGAAAATGAAAGACAAGTAAATGAAGACGATTCGATTGTTTGTTCAAATAATACTTGTTATTCTCTCTTTCAAACACTTTTTGATTATCAGTGTAGCGGATTAGAATTACATTGTTCTAATTAGTCTCCACCCTTAAACATATTGAATTAAGAACAAAAGAGTAAAAAAAAAAGAGAGAAGCATATAAACTGTTCTCTCTTACTCTTTTTTTCTTTCTCTTTCCACTACATATTCTACAATGTTTTTCTTTCTCTTCTTTATTCAAAATATGATCAATTGAGTTCGATAAATAACTATATTAAATAGTGAAGGGAGACAGATTATGATTTCATCAATACCATCACCAAAACGTCACTTGTTTCAGGTTAATCGACATGTACGAGCTTCTATAATGCTTTTATCAATCATGGATGGTGCCGAACTTGATCTTAACAATACAATTCTTTCATCATCTTCAAAACCAACAACAGCAACAACAACATCATCATCAATATCAACTTCTGATGATTATGAAAAAGGTTTAGTTTTTTTTTGTTTAAAAAAAAACAACAAAAAACTTTCTTTTAATATTTTTCAATATTCTTAGATCTTCAATTAGCTGCTGAACTTGGCAGATGTTTACTTGAACGAAATCAAGAATTACAAAATTATATAGATATTTTACAAAAACAAATTGATGATGAACAATGTAGTATAAAAGTAATAAGATTGAAAATAAATATTCATTGTATTTTATTATAATGGATTAACATATTATATCTATATTGAATTTTAGTTATTACATGCTAAACTTGAATCAACTCGTGAACAACTTGATACTAAATGTAAACAAACAGAAATATTGGATGCAGCTAATTTCGATTTAGAACGAGAACTTGCTCGACAACGTCGAGACAATGAAATAAATCGACAACGTATTCAAGAGTAAGTATTTATGTAAAAATATTCATTCAACCATAAGAATAAACAAAAGTAGAAGCATCTACAAAAATATATATATATATATATTATGCTTACATCATTTATGCTCAAATTGACCGTATATATAATGTCTAGTCATCTCTTTTCGATGGGCAAAAACGAAACAATGATGATTATTAATAGATCTAGATCATTATTTATTATTTTTGATTTTATTTTTCTTCTAGGTTATCTGATTTATGTGAAAAAATACGTAAACAATATCTTGAAATTGAACATGAATATGAAACATTTCGATTAAAACAGTTCGCAAATCATTTTTTTTCCTAAACAATTAAATTCTTCTATACAAAAATCGAATATTTCGACATTAAAATCAATAAAACTACGACGTTCTCATTCGTTTAATTTGAATTCGACATCAAATTCGTCATCATCATCGTCGAACTTATCAACATCTTCGAATATATTCGATATATCATCAGCATTAGTTTTTAAAACACATCTTACGGAACTAAAATCACGTATTAATTCATTAACAACAGAATGTTCAGGATTAAATGAAAAACTTGATAAGTCTAGACAAGAAAAACGTTATTTAATTGGCCGTATAACACTACTCGAACGACAACGTCGTGATGATAATGATTCATTACAAAATGAATTAAATCATTATAAAAAACTATTAGAAAAATATACGAATGATAATTCAAATATAATTTTATCAAATATATATTCACCACCTGAACATGAAGTATCATTATATGATGAAGTTTTATTAGAAAATAAACAGTCAATGAATAAACCATCTTATGAACCGACAAATTATAAAGATTTATTTGCAAATGTTTATGAAAAATTAAAGATAAGTAATAATAATAATAATAATGATGCATGATCCTATAAATATTGTACAAAACAAAACTGATCTGTTTCGTTTTTTTGTCTCTTTCTCTCTCTCTCTCTCTCGTTCTCAATTGTTCGAACTTGAAGTATTTTTGTATGTATGTTTGTTCTATTACTTTTCGACATGAGTACTGTTTTTTCGAATTCATTCTATCTTGTGTAATCTGTTATAGTTTGTGTTTACATATAATGTGAATAGATGTTAAACTTGTGTAATTCATACTGTCTTTGTTCGTTGGTTCCTTTTTTTTTTAACAAGTATCTATCACATAATGCGTTTGTTTGCAATCTCGTACACATTGTCTTTCTCTTTTTCAAGCAGTATAGTTCATGTGTGCGCACTGTTGTTTTTTTTTCTTCTCAACGTTTTATTATTTTCCTGTTGTTCATTTGTTTTTATTTTTATTGAATAGTTTCGTTATAGTTAATTGTTTTTTTTTTTTGAAGACTCTTTAACACACACACACACACAAAAGAAGGTCGACAGTTGATACATTACTTAAAAAACTGAAATCCTTTTGTATTCATATCGATAAAAATGAAAGTCATTTGATACTTTTCTTTATTCTTTTCGATGACCTTCGATGTTGAAAAAAAGTGAGATAATTTGATTGTTTAAATTTTTTTGTAGTTAAATATTTAGAATAGTTTATAATTGAAAAATGAACTTTAATCTATACAGAACAATCTAGATGATGATGATGATCTATTGCGAAAATTTTTTTTTCTATGTCAATATTTATTTTTAATAGGATTAATTTTACAGTAAAGACAAAGAATTGATATTTTTCTTTCGAATTAGATATAGAAAGTATAGATCATAGTTTGCAAGAGAATGAAAATATACAACCTTCAAAAGCCATTATATTTCTTATCTAATTATGAATTTATATGAAATTAACTATCGATAATCATGTTAACAAAATTAGAAAACATCACAGAAAAAAAATGTCTAAAATATTATTATCATAATGAAATTGTTTATAAAATGCTTGACTTTCTATTGATATTGAAATATATTTTGTTTATTGTATTTATATGATTAAGAATGTTAATTTCGAAAAAAAAAACCTATGTCATATGATATACAAATTATTTTTTTTATTTACTATGACTATTTCAAATGCATAATACATTGATGATTGCTATGCTTCAATAATCAATAACAATATCGACAAGCCTTGATTCTAGTATACATTGAAGTCTATAAATAAACTAGTATCTTGAAATCAAAACAGAGACTATTGAAAAATCGATGGTCAATCTTATTTTGAAATATTAGTTAGAAATCAGATCATTCAATCAAGAAAAAAAAAGAAACATTAAATAGCAGTTATCGTCTATGTTTTTTTGCCTATTAATTACTAATATTCTTTCGTAAAACAACAATAAAAAAAAGAACGACGTATATATAATTACTGTTTACTTGCTTTCCCTTAACACACTACGTATTTGCTGACTCAACCATATCAGTTGTTCGTTTTGTATATAAGAAACGTGCATAGGTATATTTCTGTATATTTATTTTATACTTTTATCGATAACAAGAACACATATTAGTATGTATTGGTTTCTGATCATAGAATTGTTTTTATTAATTAATAAATCAATGGAATGTACAATACCATCATTTTCAAATTTAACTGTTCAATCTAATTTTAATTTACAACAGTTTCTTGGTAGATGGTACGAAATAAAATGGTTATCAGATGAATATCATAATGAATCTTCTATATGGCGTGATTATTCTCAATTATTTCAATTCGAAAATAATTCTAATCAACGTCTACTCGTATTCGGTAAAGCACGATTAATTAATGAAGAAAATTGTTTTTCATTTGGTCCATGGTTAATTGTTGCAAATAATAGTGCAAAAATGATTGTTGAAACAAGAGATCTTAATAGCACTACAAAACTGAATTGGCCTTATGTTATATTAAGCACAGATTATATTAATTATGCATTAATTTATGGATGTATGTCAAAAAATTATATACAAGATAATCCATGTGATGATTCCATAGTATGGATATTTAGTCGAAAAAATTCTCTATCAGATGAATATTTAAATCCACTTCATAATATTATTGAAAATATCTTATGTATTAATTTAACAAAACTTGAAAAAACTCCACATAGTGAAAAATCATGTTATGACTTACCATCATTAGGATTAAAAATTTATCCAATGAACATAATTATTTTTATAATTTTACCTATTTTATATTTATTTCTAATATACAAATAAATGTGTCTGACAAGAAGAGAAAAAAAACAGAAGACGAAAGATTTACTTTTAGTGATATTGTATTGTATGAAAGAGAAAACTAGATTTGTAATTTTATTCATCAACTTTAGTACGAAGTGAATGTGATTCTCGTTTGAGTACCTAACGAAAAAAAAAAAAAAAGATAATTAATTGAATTATAATAAAAACATATTCAACTATTACATTGAGAAGTGTTTGTGAACTTTCAAGAATTTTCATATAAGCTGCTTCAGTTTCACTTATCGTTCGATCAAATTCTGTTCTTGCTGTAATTTTTTTTGCTAAATTTTCATTAATTTTAGCTAATTTTTCACTTGATAAACGTATTTCATTTTCAATTTTATGTTTATCTTCTTCTTCAATTAAGATTTGTCGTTGTAATTCATCACGTTTCGCACATAAATCTTCAATACCTGTATTAAGACAAAAAAAAAAGAAACTTCGTATGAACAAAAGAAAAAAATATATATATATATACATTTAACTAATTCATTGTTATAATTTTGTAATGCAGCACCTTGTTGAGACATGATCAAATGATCGATTGAATTAGAAACAAAAGAAAAAAAGAAATATTCAATTCTTATCACTAACAACTGTCATGTCAGTTTTCCATGGTAATATAGATATAGAAAATCATTCGTCCTCTTTATTCTTTCTCTGCATTTCTAATAAGTTATTTAAGCAATGGAATATATTGGGTATATTATGGAACAAGCAGAGATCTTGATTGATGATGACATCGTAAACAAAAGAAAGAAAGGACGAAAGAACTTTTTCGTTCTGTTTGTATGTTTTTTTTTTTCTTACTTGAGTCTTAGTGTTAAATATGGGATGTCTATTCTCATTTTTCTTTCGTCCCTCGGCTAGTTCCGACATAGTCGAAACACCACGTCAAGTATTCTCATGGTACGAGAATATTTTTTTTTTTATTATCGTGCATAGATTTTTGTTCTTAATTTTTTTTTATAGGGAAAAAGAAGATCGACAAGCAATAAAAAAAGAAGATTTTATTCTTGATAAACGTAAAAATGAAACAATTTATCGATTACCAGGTTCTGTTAATGGACAACAATTTATAAGTAAGATTGAAAAATTTTTTAAATTAATTTATTCTTAATTTATTTATATTTCTAGTACAAAATTGTGACGTAAATAATAATTATTAATATTGTTAAAAATTTATTTATTTATTTATTTTTTATTAATAGAATTGTACCGTCTATGTATTTGATCATACAGGTCAAATACAAATTGATGATTGTACAAATTGTCGAATATTTATAGGGCCTGTTCATGGAAGGTATATGAAAAAAAAAAAAATTTTCTTAGATAATAAATAAATTTTTTTTTTTTGGTTTTAGTATTTTTATTCGAGATTCAACAAATAGTATATTAGCAACAGTGTGTCAACAATTTCGTACACGAGATTGTCGTGATTTATATATTTATTTATCATGTACTAGTCAACCAATTATTGAGTCATCACATAATATTAAATTTGGATGTTTAACATTAAATTATTATAAATTAGATGGTAAGATTAATTAATAATAAAAACAAAAGAATTTTTTTATTTATTTTTATTTAAATAATAGAACAATATAAGGCAGCTGATATTAATCCATGGAATAATACATGGGGTAATATTCATGATTTTACATCAATTCCTGGTACAAATAATTATTCATTACTTGATCAAGTACGATTTTATTTTATTTTTTTTTATCGAATTGAACTTTTTTGTTTTAATAGAATGAAAATTTATTTAAACATTTACCAATTCCAATAGATCCATCATGTAGTCATTTGAATATAAATGATAATATGGAAACAAGTGTAACACCTTTTACTTATGGAGAATTATATCGTCATCGAAGTGAAGAAGTAAATAATAGATTTATGACTTTTTTTGTTTTGTTCAAATTAGTTTTTTTTTCTGTATTTTAGCGTTGTTTAGTAGTATTTTTTCATAATTTAAATGCTAATTCTTGTGCTCGAGAATTAATTTTAATGACAATACAATCAGAAGTTTGTAGATTAATAATTATTTAAATTAAAAACAAAAAAGAAAAAATTTTTTGTTTTTCTAAATTTAGCTTGTACTTGTTCAAACAAAATGTTATTCAATAAATGAGATGAGTGCTGCACGATTATTTTCAGGAAATGCAACATATAATTCTTTAGTTACAAAAGGTCCTGTTATAGGACTTGAATTTGCTGGTACAAATTGTGTACAAATATGTCAACAATTACTTAATAATTTAATCCAATTAAAATATCAAAATTTACCTCGTAAGATTTAAATGATAAAATAATAAAAAAAAAAAATTTTTTTCTTTTTTTTTTTGTGTTTTAAGAAACTAAAATAAAATTTTCATATTTAGATTTTATTAGTCAATCAGCAATAGATGCTCATGAACAACTTGATAAATTTTACAATTTTGCAAGTATGCAAATGTTTGCATAAAATGATATTTCATTCAGTTTTATTGTAAAATTAAAAAAAAGTTTTAAGAATTTAATCATATTTAATTGTATTTTGATTATGATGTTGTATTTGTAATTTATGTTGTCTTTATCCGTCCATGGCGTTAAGAAAAAAAAATGTCTACTTAATGAGTGATGAAAATTTAAAAAAATAATGTGAATTTAAATTATATATGCTTTTGTTTTGTAGATTTGAGGTTTTTTTTTTGTTATTTATAAATGATAAAAGATTGTTTAAGACAATGAAAGAATGACCGCAACAGGTGTAAGTTCGATTGAAAAAACTGCCACACCTGCCGATCAACAACGTTTAAATGAAGGTAATGGTGATGATTATGAAGATAAAATTGTTCAAGAATTTAGTCATCTTTTGGAAAAATCAAAACAATTATTTAATGGATTAAGGTAAAAATTCTTTTTTTTTTCGAATGATTTTCTTCTTCCAGCTTATTCCCATTTATGCAAAAATGGTTTACCTCACATAAAGTTACACATATCAAAGAGAAATACATAAAAGAAAAATAATAATATAAACATATATCTATCAATCACTTTACTCCATGCACTCTATTTCATTTTTCACTTCTATTTATAAATATAGAAATGGATGAATGATTTTTCCTTTGTGAGTATTCGATTTTCTATAGTGTGAATGATTTGAAATAATGGATGCTGTTTCCTAAAAACAAAAAAGCGTTTCCGCTTGACTTTCTTTGGCTTGAAATCTTTCTGCTAGCAATGAAGCAATTTCCTGCTTTTGAAGGATATTGTTTAATCTTGTTTTCTTCTATATCTATAGATTGTTGTTTTTTATTCTTTCAGAGATCTTCCACAATATGGTCATAAACAATGGCAACCATATTTTGGACGAACATTTGATGTATATACTAAATTATGGAAATTTCAACAACAACATCGGTATAAAAATGTTTTGTTTTTTATTTTTAATTAAATTTCATTGCTTTTTTTTAATCATTAGAGTTCTTCTCGATAAAAAATATAATCTTAAACGTTGGCAAATAGGTGAAATAGCATCAAAAATAGGTCAACTTTATTATCATTTTTATATTCGTACATCAGAAACAAATTATTTAAATGAAGCTTGTGCATTTTATTCAGCTATACGTACACGTGCCTATTATTCAAAAGTAAATCGTGAAGAAAAACCTGATTTAATGGTTAAAAAATTACGTTATTATGCACGTTTTATTGTTGTTTGTCTTTTATTAAAAAAAACAAAAATTATGCGTGAATTAGTATGTGAATTAAATCGACAAATCGATGAATATGTTAAAGCATATGATCCAGATGATAGTCTTGAATGGCAACTTGTTTTAAATGAAATATCAACATTTATTGATGTTGATAATCAATTAAATATTGATCATATACCAATAACATTATCATATCGTTTAACAAATTCTTTAATACCACCATTACCAATAGGTTCAGAAAAATTTTTATCTAATATACAATTATATACAGTTGAAGAAATTCTTATTATTGGAAATTATCAAGATCAAATTAAATTTAGTGAACGTAAAACAAAAATTTATCTTTTGTTTTTTCTTTTTTGGATTTATTTAGATAAGAACATTGGTTTTTGTTTGTTTGTTTAGTTACAATTGATATGTATCGCATGTTACAAGCTGTTGAAAAACAACCAATTGAATCGACATCAATTTATGATGAAAAAACAACTGTTCAATCTCCAACATCAACAAATCATCAACAACGTGACATTTATGTAAGGATATTTAATTAATTATTATCATTTTTTATAATTGTCATAGGAGACATTTTTCCTATTAATAATGTGCATTCATGTTGAAAATATTATCATGACTCTTATAATAATTATTGTTCATTCAAAAATGTTGGTGCGTGTGACTATTTTCTAAATAACTCGAGAATAAATAGGAATAGACACCTGCGGTTTTTACTATTCGAAAGAACCCTTCAAACTTAGTGAGTCTTACTCAAATAGATACTCCCAATATCGCGCTCGTTCAAATGATGAAAATCGCAGATTTCCTTGTTGTTTTCGAGTTATTCAAAAAATAGTTAGACGCACCGACTTTTTAAATGAACAATAGTTAGTTGAAATTCTTGTTTTATTTCCATATTGTTTCTTCTTGTATTTAAGTATTTGATTAATTCAAGTTTATTGAAAAGAGAGATAAAAATTAGATTTATTTACAATACAGTAAAATTTTCCCCTTTGGGCACTGTCATATAGTTCTATAATGGATACTTCACTATATTTTAATAATTGTTAATTTTTCAAGAAGAAAAATAAATAGTAACTAATTATTTTATTCGGTAATATCCTTCAAATAAAAGTCTGAGCGGTGTGCGTACTATAAAAAGGTTATGTTGTATATTCTGTTTATCGAATTTGGTTTTGAAAACATCAAATTAATTTAGAATGAACAATAAATATTCCTGAAGAAAATTAGATGTTTTCCAAATTTGTTCAGATATTGAAGTGTAAATTTATTTGAACACATAAGAATATAAATGTTTTAAGTATTGTTTTCTACTAAAGATTAGTGTCATAGGTTGAAAGAATAATTTCAGCAATGTTTCGACTATTTTGTTCTTGCAGTTTAACGTGCGTCATTCATTCAAGTAAAAAAAAAAATTTTATTTTCGAAGAATTCGTAATTATACGAAAATATGATACTAAACTTCCTCTTCCAAAGGTAGTCATCTATTACGAGCTAGCTTTTTTTGTTAACATTTATCTAGAAAATCAAGAGTTTTTGAAGAACTTTTCTGATATTCAAATAGGTTTTAATAGCAGCTAAGTGCTAGAAAACCAGATTTTTCGATGCTAAAACTCACTGGATTTTCTAAGCAAGGTTTTGAAAAACCCATAGCCTTCTAATGAAGGATAAATCCTACTTTGGGCGTGGATGGTAAGTAGGGAAGACCTACACCCACACGAACTTTTAAAAAATTAATAATAACTTTTCATCTATTTTCAATCGTTTTTTTTGTCAATAGATTTGAGCAAAACCAAAAATATATATTTTTGTTCAAGCTAATTATTAAAATCTTAATTTTTTATCATTTAGAATCTATCCGATGGTGATTTTCAACATCGACCAAATCCTCATAAATATCTTCTATATAAACCAAATTTTAGTCAAATCTATGCATTTACTGCTTCAGCATTTAAAGAATTACCAAATCATGGTATTCTTCTACTTTATATTTCAGCTGATGGTTATGATACACATTTAAAAAGTAAAATTGAACAATCATATGATTTTGGTGGTGTTAAAACAAATAATCGTCGTGATGATACAATTGAAAATTCTAATTCTTCACCAACATCAACAACAAATACATTAGGAAAAAAATCTTCACCATCATCAGCAACAGCAGCAACAACAACAACAACAACAACAATAGGATCAATTAAAGATATTCATAATATATTTCCAGGAGATCTTTATCCATTTTTACGTAAACCATTATTTTTAATAATTGATAGTAATAATAGTATTGCTTTTCAAAATATGCCTAATTTATTTGGTCAACCATTTGTATCATTATTATCACCTATTAAATTACCAACAGTATTTCATGGTAATAAAAACAAAGATATTAAGATTTTGTTTTTATTAATAAACTTTTTTTTGTTTCTAAATAGATTATCAAAATAAAGGAAGTTTATTTACATTATTTTTAACATCACCTATATTTGCATTTTGTTTTGTATGTCATTTAAATGATTTAACAAATGAACAATGGAATTTATGTCAAGAACATATTAATAAAATTATATTTGAAATAACAAAATTATTTTTAAAATCAAAACTTGTTGGTAAGAAAAATTATTTGTTTGTTTTTTTTTGGTTAGTAGAAAATGAATGATATTGTTTTTTGTAGACAGTACAATTTATCATTTTTTTGTTGATGAATTTTTACGTTTATTTCTTTCACGTTTTGTTTTTTGCTATGCTGTACTTCGTTTACATCGAGCATTTAAGGTAATAATTTTATTTGAAATAAAAAAAAACCATATGTATATATATATATATATATTAGGGATCTGGTTTTTATCCATCATCTCAACCTCAATTATCTAATGATCTTCTTGAAAATGTTCAAATACATAAAATGATACTTGAATTATCAGCTTTATTAAATGTTCGGCAATTATTTCTTGAAGGACCATTGACAACTGCTGATTTAATATCATCAAATCAATAATAATAATAATAATCATCTAGTCGTTTACATAAAAATATATATAAATAATAATCTCAAATGTTTTGTCTCTCATCTCTCTCTCTCTCTCTGTTTTTAGTCTTCCAATATATGATATATCTAATATTTTTTGTGTCTGTTTTGTTCGTATGCAAGTGTATTATCCTATTATAATGTAGTGAGTACTTTTTATATAAATATTTAATCGTGTTTGCTGTGTGCAAGTGTTGTCGTTCTTCGTTTTTTTTTTTTGTCTTCTTTGTGAACAATTTCTCTCATTTTGTTTTTGTTTGTTTTCGTGTATGAAAATTCTTTTTCGGCTTAAAGACATTGATAGTCATAGATAAAATTGATAAATGGCAGAAATGCCACAAAATAATTTAATGATGAGACAAATGATAAGATGTTTTTTTTTTCTTATCATGAAATCTCTTGTTGTTTTATTCATGACTTAATTAAAAATATGGATTTGATGGATTATTATAAGACATTAGTCTAATTTATTTGGAATATTTTTATTAAAAGCAATTAAATTTCTTTCTTTGACAGATGAGATATATAAGAACTTGGGAAGTATTAGAAATTATTGATGAATAAAGAAAAATTTGCTAAATTAAAATATAAATAATTGTATTCAAGTAAAGAATGTAGATACTTATTAAAGAAATTTTTTAAAATATTGAATAAAATAAAAATCATACAAATTATAAACATTGTGCTGATTAACAATATCAAAACATTGATAATGAAATTGAAATATCATTTCACAATGATTTAATACTTTGTTATCATCTATTTCTTCGCAATTTAAAACAAATTATAGCAAAAGATAAATAGTTTGTAAAGAGATTAAGATGAATTCCACGAAAGTTATATTAGAATTAGATAATAATATAATAAAATTTAGAATAATTCATTTTATCTCATCCTTGGATACATTCAGATCTTTATGTTTTAGACTGACATATTCCCTTAAAACTATGCTAATTATTATAGTCAATGAATAAATAATACGTATGGGAAGAAACTCATTGTTGCAGAATGTCTATCTTTGTGAATGCAAGTCATGCAAACGTTACTTTCTTCATGTGCAAAGAACAAGAGAAAATCTCTAAATATATTGAAATTTTCAGTAGTTGTTTTAGGTCTTATGAGATCTTTTGCCTGATGATCCTTAATTTTGAAATCAATTAACTTTTATATATTGTAGTACTGTTCGAATTATGAGTATATTCTTATGTATTGTAGCTGTTATTAGTATTTTTTTAAATAGAGCTCTTGTTTACAGTTTTATTCGATATAAAGTTCTTAGTACATCACCTAATATACATGTTATGTTGATTTCAATTATGAGTCTTTTGGCATCATGTACAATTCTTCCATTGACTGATACATCATCAGTTTATTGTAAATGGTTATATAAGCGTGCAGGATGTCAATTTAATGCTGTTATTGTATTTTTCTATGGATGTTCAAGTTCATATTTACTTTGTGTAGTAAATCTTAGTCGATGTTATATTATTAATGTGTCCATTTGCTGCTAATAATGTTACTATAAATAACAAATTGATAGATGCATAATCCAAAACAAAAACAATAAAATCAATATAAATTAGAAAATCGGTAATGATTTTATATTTTATTGTGTTTATTGCTTTTATTTGGTCATTGGTGCCAATTTTTGAATGAAATGAATATGTTATCAAAGTACGTTTTTCTTTTGTGTATTTCTCTAGTTGCATATATTAGAGTTATAATAAACAAAAGATTTTAAATTTTTTTGTATACATCTGAGGTTTTTTTTAAAATAAAATTTTTAGACTCAAGATTAAAATCTACGATATCTCATTTATATGAAACTCGTACTTCATGTTGTATTAATTGGTACGATCAACGTCGCTCTTACATATCGTTTACATTTTTTCTTTTTGTCTATTTTATTCCATTTGTAATACTTATTGCAACCAATACTATTACTTTAAATGGTTTTTAAACAAATGCATGTAAAAGTTAAACATGTTATACATATAATATTTACACGAAAACGTATTGTTAAAAGTAAAAAACTATTGAAAGAGAATATTAAAAAAAAGTTTTGTTTTATTTTTGCAACACAGGTATTATTATTACGACGTTAGGTTTTATTTTTACTTGAAAATTCCATATGTTATTGTATTGTTTATTTCAGCATTTCGAGGTAAATATTATGCTATACCATCATTAATTACTTTCATTTTTGCTTGTTTTACTAAATCATCGGTTATATGGATTTCATTACTTTTTATTGGTACACCTACTCAATTTAAATTAAGATTTGTTAATGTAAATCGATTAAATTATAGGACAAAATTGTACATACACTTGCATTGGTTCGTAATAATAACACTTCATTTACTATTCGTACAGTTCCTGACAAAAGAAAACATTCAACAATATAGACTAAAATATAATCGAGTTAGCCTTGCAAATAACTGATATGTTTTCTTTTTTCTTTTGCCATATAATCGAAAATCAGCACTATATTACAATAAAATAGCAGTAAATTGCATCGATTGTTTAATTTTACAAGAATAATGATGAAAGATATCAAACAAGGAATTCTTCTGATTGTGATGCATTAGAATATAATTGTAAGCTTTTTTTTTGCAAGATTCATTTTTTTTCTCGATCTTTTGAAAAATACATTTATCTTGGTAATAAAAAAATAAAGCAAGAGATTATAACAGAAAAACTACTTTTTGATAAAACTTATATTTAATTTTGTTTTTGTTTAGATATACATAGAAGTTATAAACTCAAATATACATCTTCATTATTTTAAAATCAGGAATATCTCATTTTATCGATATTATCTTAATCAATTTCAATTCTATCATAATTACATTTTCTAATAATGAAAGTTACGTATGATATTTGCAGAAGCTTTTTTTTTGTTACAGCATATGGTTATCAATTTCTTTAATTTCTTTATATGATTGGTAAATGAAGAAATACTTTATACTAAAAAAGAAAAAGAAAACATCGAGGGAGACACATCGGTAAAAAAATGTTTCGTCACTAAAGTACAAATTATACTCATTGAAAATATATCACACATTACCTTCGTATCTAAAACATAATATATTCTATGTTTATTACAATGGTGAAATACCACATTTAGTAATAATAATTATTCATCTTGTCGATAACTAAATATATGTTGGTTGTCTAGGCAAAATACTTGAAATTGTTTCTTCGTTCCCTACACGTTGTCATATATTACCATTTTTTTTTTGTTGAAGCGAAAAAACCTACAACTTGAATGTAAAACGTAAAAAAAGCATCTTGTTGAGTCTAGAATGTATGTTGACATTAGCAACACTAAGCAAGGAAGAAAAAAAATGTATTTCAATATTTTTTCTTTTTGTTCTCACGTAAGTTAAAGAAGTCGAAAATTTTAAGTACTTCATTTATTGTTTATAACTTTCGAAAGATGCAAACTCAAAGTATTAAAGAGTACTCCAATAATAGAGAAAGATATATAATATTACATCTAGATAATACGGCAGTTTTTTGTTCTGTATAACCATTAAATCAATATTAACCCTTCATAATCGATTCAGTTGTTTCTTATAATTACTCTAGTGTTTATTCTTTAAAAGGAAGATTTAATTTTAAATAAGCTAATGATTAAAACAATGCGTACAATAGAAAAACACTTGCTATGTACTTATACAATCAATCAGTCTACTTGAAAATCAAATAATGAGTTTGACAGTATAAAAAAAAAACAAGTCAACACTTTACTTTTTACTTTTATATTGATGATTATCCGGGTGATAAACAATTTTCTTCGCTTGGTTAGAAAAAAAAATCATCGTCTCTACATAGTTCATTCTGTTGTTTTCATCTCGTAGGTGAAACTTAGATAATTATATAGGTTGGTATCTTTTTTCAAGTTATTGATTGATTCGTCAAGTTTAGTAGCATGATAAGAAATGAAATCAGTCCTGCTTTAAAGAAAAAACCTATTTTGTATACTGAGAAATGAGAATCATTTATTTTTATGACAAGGTACTGATACAATAATTTAGATAAGAGAAAGAAGATATTTTGAGAAAATGAATATAAGTACTATCTTCTTAATCCTATGAGGAACTACTGATTATATGTAGTGGTTTGCAAAAATTTTTGATCTTAATCATTTTTTTATACTATTCTTATTTTCTTATTCATTGATGCGATTGAGAAATATTCAAAATAAGTTCAAATAATTCTTCTCAATAAGAACACTAATTTTAATAAGCTCTTCAACTTTTTTTTTTGAATTTAACTAAAGAGGTAGTCAACTTTCTGTTGAATCATGATTATTATTTTGAGACATTGAATTTTAGTTGTTTCGATCGCTAATATAACTTTATCTTAAGACTTTTATATTATCACATAAATTTATATTGTGATTTACAACCGCAGGCATTAAAACTGTCATTATATGAGTTGTTACAAAACAAAAAAACTAAAAAAATACCCAGTTTTGTGCGTATATACCGAAGTAATACTTATAT